>JPFL01000385.1:16594-54698 GCA_000733385.1 Paramecium biaurelia
AAAACGCCGAAACAAACAATAATATTTTTATTTAATTTAAAAGAGACAAATAATAGCATTATTAATTAAAAATGAAGAAGAAATGAATTAAACTTGCATTATGTAATTAAGTAATTCTAAAAATTTGAGATATAGTTCATATAAACTAATTAAAATGTTTTTAAAACATATGATTAAATGATTATTAAATATAAAAAGCCTTAGCTAAACTGATTTAGATTTAAATGTGTAATTATATCATACAAATTTTTATTGAAAAACAAGAAACCAATTCCTACAACTAATTTTTAAAATTAATGATATTTCATTCAATATATGTGTTTAGTTATATAATAAAATTTAGATTTTAACATTTATCCTCATTTCAGAGTAAATTAGATATGGATATTTCAATGAAAGCATAGTTTACTATTTTTAAGAAAAAAGGAACTAGCATTTAGACAATTGAATCAACAAAACCTACATTCAAGAAATAAATTTCTCCATAGCATACTCAACGTTTCTTTGAATCGAATTAATCATCTAAATGTAATAAAGTCATCTATTATAGCAATGTTTATGAATAGTAATAAAGAAAAATACAAAATCAAATAATTACTTGAAGAAAATGTAAAGTTATTAGAGCAATGTTCAGAGAAGGATTTGTAAATTGGCAGATTATAAGCTAAAATCTAGAAAAACGTTGCTTCTAGAACTTAAAGAGTCTAAACTCTGTAAAAAATTGAAAAAAAGAATTATGTCTTGGATAACTTACAACCATAAAATATTTCAGACTTCCTATAAAAAGAAAATAAATAACTTTTCACATTTTATAGTCCAGAGCCAAAATAAAATTCATAAGTATTCAAACTCCCTAAAGTTTTCAGAGCAATTCCTAAATAAAATAAATATTATATCTGATTTGTCAATTCATTATAATAACTTGAATAATATCATAGATTTGAAATTCATAACTAAAATTTATAATTTTTTTTTTAATTCAATTCTAAGATTTTTTGATTTATATAAATATAATTTTCAGAATTCTTATACTATTTGATAACGATTTTTATCATAGAATTATCCTAGGATAGAATTTATATAAATTTAAAAGTGAATTTGTAATCCATGAAATAAATATTTTTTAATTTAATAAATAAATATAAACTCTAAAAATATACAATTACAACAAAATTGTTCAATTTTTTTAGTATATATATTATAATAAATGATAAATGCTCAAAATGAAGATAGTGAATAACCTATTTCAAGTTTGTAGGCAATTGAAAAACCTTAATATTTTAGCTTATTTGATTTGATTGTTGGATTGTCTATCTTCAGTATTCTATTTTTTTAATAATGTATGGGTGAAATATTATTCCCAATTGGATTAATTTTTTTGATGAATGGAATACTCTATAAATGTAATAGAAGAATTGATTAATTTATGATTGGTCTATTTTATGTAATTTAATTATTTGCAGTTTGGGCATTAACATATTACGATTTCGAAGAGTGTCGAATAGGATATGTATTAGTCGTTATTTACGTAGTTGTAATATTTTGCTTCATTACAAGTAGCATGATTATATTGACATGAAATCAATTATTGTCTAAAATACATATAATTAACAATGATTCTTTTCAATACTCTTTAACTTTATTATATTATCATTTTGCACTTCTTTATATAATTATATAATTTAGTAGATAAATTAATATCTATGAAAATAGATTGCTAACTATTTATTAATTAAGTTAAATAAAGATGAAATAAATAGAACTTGAATTTAAATATATACAATTATTAGTTACATCAAAATATACCTTTTATATATATTTTTAATGTCAATAATCTAAATATAACTCTTTGATGATAAAGTTGGTCTCATCAAGTTCATACCAAGGGAATTTCCATTCATCTGTCATACCATAATGAGGAATATTAGGATAGGCTTTCCAATTAAAAGGATCATGATTTTAATAGGAAGGACTCGAGATTAAATGAACTTTTTTGTTCTTAATCATATCCTAACTAATGACTTTACCATCAATCCCTCCAAAAGGATATCCATCACCTAGATCACATCTTGGACTTAATGCACCATCACAAGCATTAAATTCAGCAGTAACTTTATTATATCTGACTAATCTTCCCACTTCTTTTACAGTTTTTAAGTTTCCTTAATACATTCTAAATTATTTTGCTCTTACATCATCGTTATATGAAGTAGTGTTTGGATATTCTTAGATATTATATAATTATACTTAAAGAATCGAATATTTCTTAATCTAGAGGTACATTATATGATGCAATATATCCTTAAGTTGTAAGTAATGTATTTGTTAAATCATGTACTTTATAATGAAAGAAGGCCTCTTCTCCCATTAATATTTTATTATAATCAGTAACTACCCATTAATTATTGTGAGTTCCACTTCTATGTTATCCAAAAATATCCATCCATTCTTAAGGATTCCTTGCTAATCTACTTGCTATATTAACTCTCATCCAACAAGGAACTGATTCAAAATGATAATAGTCATAATTTTCTTTATTATAATTATTAAATGATGTTTCTGTTACAACCATTTAAGTATCCCAAAGAACAAAAAAATCATCTTTAGATTCTAAATCTCCTGGCCTTGCTGTAAATGATAAATGTTGATTAGCTATATCTTTATCTTTTAATTTAAAATTATAGCTTTTATATATTCTGAGCATTGTTTGATACACATTAAAAGTAGCATGTGCCATTATGCCTGGTTTATAAAAGGAATTACAATTTCCAATTCCTTAAGTTTAGATTTCACCAACACTAGGCCATAAATCTTAAAGATCTCCCATATTACTGAGATAATAAAACTAATCAAAGGACAAGGCTTTTTCTGTCTTACCATAATGATAATTGTATCCCTCATACATATTTTCTAACTAAATCAAAAGATATTTAACCATCCTCCAATAAGGTGTATTTTAAGATTAACTTTATTCTTTTAACCACTTATATTAATTATGCACATATCTCTAAAGTTATTTGGGTAGAAAATGTCTTCCTCCTTAAAGCCCATAAATGTAATTCATATATGCATTGTAAATTTCTTCTCTAGATTCCTCTCCTTCAAATCTTCCAGCTGTTGCAAAAACATCCTCATCATTTTCAATACTCTCAAGATTTATTCTAAGAAAGTTCCATCCAGTTGAATTAGCAGTTCTATTATAAATGATTGATCCCTTCACCTTACTGTTATCAATTTCTAAAGAAAATGATATAGATACAAGTAAAAATATCAATGACTTCATGATTAATATTATTAATATTTTTGAATGTCATCACATACATAATATTAAAAAATCTTATTTAATAACATATTTTTTGGTAACTACAAGGACATATAATAAACAAATTATTAAATTATTAGATTATATCTTATACATTGAAATAATAACATCATTCATTTCTGAAAGAATACAGTTTTATCTTATGCATAAGAATATTAATTTAATAGTATCAAGCGAACTTTTTTCTTTAAAATTTCATTAAATTACATCTTATATAGATAGTCTTTCTCTATCATAATTGATTTTAGTTTTTTGACTCTATTCATGAAACTTATCAAATTCATTTTAATTCAATTCAAAATATTAAAATGGTTTCAATTAGAAAACACAATAAATTTATCTTAGAATCTAATATATCTATCCAAATTAATTCTTATCAAATGATTTACTTTTCTATAATAGATTATAATACTATTTTTTACTAATGTACTTTACAATTAATTTATAGATAAATTTAAAATTCAATTACTTTTGAATACTTTTTTTGAAGATTAAAGTCTACAGAAATTTACTTAAATACAATTATACTTATTGATTTATTAATTTTTCAATGCAATTTGACTAGAATACATAAAATTGATATTAAGCATTGTTAAATAAAATTTTCTGAGCTCTTAATATTTTTATCATTAGTATATAATTTCATCCAAATTAACATCTTAACAAATCTAAAGATATATGTACTTCTTCGAGGATATTTTAGAAATAAGAAATTAAAGGAATTAATTGAAACATTAAAAAATTGATTGTATTTTGGATGATCATTCTAATAATATTGTAATTATACAGACTTAATTTGTTAAAAAAGGAGAGAATTAGTAACATTGGAGTAATAAGATTAATTTATAAAGATTAATAAATTGAATAATAATAATATATTAATTTTAATTAATAAAATAAATTTTGAAGATGATTGATGAGATCTCTTTGTTGGCAAGTTTCATTTAGTTAAAAACGGAAACACGATATTAAAGATCAAAATTTAGTGGATTGTTTTTGTACCCATCTATCGTATTATCGATAGCCTTTGATAGAAGTATTGTAAATATAGGAACTGTTTTGATAACATTGATTTTAACAGCTATTTTAAAAAGTCATAATAAATTAATTTATTTCTTAAGAGTAATATAATCAAACTTAGTTATAGGTTCTCTTATTATTTCCAGAGCTACTTCTTTAAAATTAAAATCATGCATTAATAAGTTCATTTTTGATTAACCAAATATATGTTCCTTACTGGCCAAGTTAAATCGTGTTTTAGATGATTTTGGTAAGGTCAGTAAATGGATTATATTTGGGATTCGGATTATTAATGTTATCTAGATATTTTGAAATTTTAAAGAGAAGATTCTTTATATCATTTTATATTCAAGAATACAATTAAAATCAAAAAGAAAATATGTTGGAGAAATTACCTATAGATATTTATTTAATGAATAATGAAGCCAACATACTTTATAGTAATAATAATGTAAAATAATTTGATAATGAATTGTAAAGGAAATTAGAAAACGCGATTCGAAAGAAGAAAACAAATGAATTAACAATAAACAATAAATATTACAAATTGGAATAATATCATTCTGATTACATATTGACACAATCATAATTTAGTTGTGGGGATATTGACCTATTTATAAAATTGTCATAATAAATAGATTAATTGTACAACTTAATATGTTAAGATTATCAAAAATGGAACAATTTAAGAGCATTTAAAGTAGTTAAGGAGAGTGATTTAAGTATATTAGGTCAATGCACTACAGATTGTAGATTATTAAAACAGTAAATAGATACCATTAATATTCTAAACCACGATTGTCAATAAATAAAATACTAATCATCATAAAAAGATGAGTTTTTTTGTAAGTAAATTGTTTGATTTAGTGAAGAACTATGTAGTGAATGTGATTGAATCAATGGTTAATCGACTTTAAGAGCATTTCAATCTAATTCAACTTGAATTTGAGGAAGGTATTCCAGAAAAGCTGGTGGGAAACAAACATGGTATTCTGTATAGTCTATATGCATTTTTACTGAGTGCCATGCTTGTGGAATAGAAATCAGATCTCTTGACTATTAATGTTAGAATAGCTTAGGTATTCTTAGACAAATCTGAATATGATCTTGAGATATCCATAAGTTTTCCATGTTCCAATAAATAAATGAAATTGTATTGCTAAGATGAATTTGAGAATGAAAATGATAGATTCTTATTAATTATGATCAATTAAAGTAAGTAATTGTTATCAATTGATTATAAAACTGATGGTGATAACATTATCATCTTGATGATTACAAATGTGTAATTGTGTAAGAAGAGTGATAAATCATGTGATAATATTTAAATGGTTGATTTGACATTTACAAAAAATGTTATTGATGTAAATCATTATTTTTGGAATGCTAAACGATTTGCTTCTCCAGCTATGACTTTTGATAAATCATTAAGATCTCCAATATAAAAATGCACAGCCAAATTTAATTATACTGATTCTTTGGCTTCAACTATCAAATTACAGTCTGTACCAGATTCAGCTTAAGCATCTGCTGCCAATTCCAATGCCTAATCTCTTGAAAATACATTAATTAAGAATGATGACATAATCAAAGAAGTTGAAAAAGCTTTCAAATATACTATACAATTTCCTTAAATACAGGATGATATAATTAAATTACTTGAATAAACATTAAAAGCAGCCTACAATGAAGGAATCTTAGATCATGATAAAACCATACTTGATATTGGATATCATCATATAACATATGATAAGTACAGTTAGATAAGTGTAAGATCAGATACACCATTTGTTTAAGATTATGGTGATCAATTAATTGATTCAAATGATAATGAATAATAAAAAAGTAAATCAAAATAATTCAAAACTCCATAATTAAAACCTAGAGATTTAATAAGATTTGATAATTTAGGAAAACAACTTGTTAATGAAAAAAGTAAAAAGTAGGAATAAGTAAATAGATCTATCTAGGGAAAGAGAAATAAAGATCAAAAATAATTAAGTGTTTTGTTTAGTCCTTCTGTAATGAGTAAATTTAGTAATAATTTGGTTTCTAAAGTTTAAAAACAAAAGACCTAATAACCTAATATTGATGATAACAATGGTATTTATATGAGATTATCAAGATTTCAAATTTCATATTAGAGTCAGAGATAATCGATTAAGAAAGTAATAAAGAAAATGGTCTTGCAGAATCAGATTAGATGAACTACCAAAGTAATAACCAAATCTACTATGTTTGATTCCAAATACTTAATTTATTCAGGTAGCCAAAAGGTTTGGCAATAGTCTGTATGGAGATTAAATGATTGGAGAACCCATTATCACTTACTCAGTGTCAGAATTGATTAGGATTTATAAATAGCATTTTAATGAAGGCAAACAGTTTTGCTTTATTTTGATTTACATTAATAAAATTAGTGAAATTGAAGAATTGAGTATTGCTGTATTAAGCAATGAAAATTAATGGTCTCAAGATCCTGATTTCAAAAAAACAGTGATGATAGGAATTTACAATTAAACTTAATTGAACAAAAATCTATATTAGTTTCTTAAATACACTATACCTCTTAGTCAGGATGCAGAATAATTGGCTAAATCAAAAGAATGGATAGCGGAAATAAGTAAATGATTATAAATTATTATTAAAATTAAGTAATAAACAATGTCTCACCACCACCAAAAGTATTATGAAAGACCAGGTAAGTCTTTCTTCCTATTATATTTTAAGATGGATATGTATATACACCAGAGGAATTAGATGCACATAAAATTCCTTTGCCCCTTAGAGATAGATGTGTTAATTTCTATGTCCCATTCTTCAAATGTCAATAAATAAAAACAGACAATCTATTCAAAACAGCTCTTGCAGCCATCGACTAATCATTGGATCATTGGTATTTCTAGGCTTCTATCTTAGGGGTGGAGAGTGCTATAAAGAAAAAAGAGATTATCTAAATTGTGCTAAAGCAGCGTATTATCATTATTTCATTATCTTTTCAGTTATTAATATTCCTTAGCCGTTCCTGTTCAAAATATATATACAGCCAATCCATGGTATGCTAGCCAAGAAGCTGTTTCAGCTGAATTAGAAAAAAATCATTTTAATTCACCAGTCTAATATTGACAAAATAATCAAATTTAGTACAAAATAAAACAATATTATTATTTTATATGCATTATTCACTTGTAGAAGGATCTTAATAAACTGATTCAATTCATTATCCTTCAAAAATACATGTTAGATATCCATCTTAATTACAAATGGGTACTCCTAGAATAATTCTCATGCAAAATCACTTTCCTGTTTTGAAACCAATAATTGTAAGAAAAGTCAATTAAGGATCAAACTCATAATAAATCAAAAACACTTACTACACAAATCGATAACCCATTAAAACACTCTGCAATGAATAACTGGAAATACCAAAACAAGAGACAATATTAAAAGAAAAAAATAAAAAATTATAACTTAGGAAAAATATGACCAGAAAATTATAGAAAATTACTGAATATCTAGTTTCTTACAGAAAACCCTGAAAACATCTTCCTATGATTATAAATATGATAATAAACCTTTTAAATTATGTCATCAAATATTAAACTCATTAAAATATTCATTTGATTAAGTCATTATTATTAAAAACTTAAAATAAATAGATATACATTAGATTACTTGAGTCTTTCCAATCATATAATAAAATTCTACTAATGAAAATTTAATAGATATAAATAAGAATAAAATATAATGACATCCTTTTAAATTCATTATCACAATTTTGAAAAAATAAATCAATTTTCTTAATTGTATAATAAATTACCTTAATTTATTATTATAAATATAAACACTATTTATAAAAATAGAACCAAAATCAAAATTTCTAAATAGATTTTAAACCGATATATAGTTTAACTTCTCAGTTTGATCAAAACAAATTAGTTTTTAAAGTTCAAAAGTTATAAAGTAAAGAAGTGGAATAACTTTTAAGATACATAGCCTAATTATTATAGTTTCAATTTAAATCAGATAAATGAAGACAATATATGTCTTTATCTAACCAATTGAATAATATATTGATTTATTACTAATTAATAATAACTAATAGATAATATTATAATTAAATATATAATAAATCATCTTCTTAGGGAATTCTCTACTCTGTTACATGTTTCATCCAATAATCTAAGCATAGTTTCTTCAGTGGATTCTCTTTAGGCTTTTTCTTCTGATAACTATAAATTTAAAATATTATTCATCTCATCTATCATTCTATACATTTGAGATTGAGAATCTTGTCTTTATCGTTTCTCCTTAGTCAGTGTCTCTTATATTTAAAATACAGATTCTCCAAATCTTCTAATTAGTTCTTAACAAGCAGCTTCTCTATTAATTAATTAATATTAAAAATACCTTTCTCTTCTTTCATTTTACACATCCTCTGCTAAATTTAAAACTCTATCTCCAATTTCATTAGAATATTATTCTTCTGTTTCTTCTCTCATTTTCTTTTATTTAGCTAATTCCAATCTAAATTAATATGATTTTTCATCAATTAATCTAGCAACTTTCAATTCTGATTCTCTTCTCAATGTTTTATCTTTTTGTAATTCCTTAACTATATTCTACTCTAACCCTTTAATATCTCTCTATTTAAAATTATCATCCTTAGACTAAAAATATAAATTTTGAATTCAAACATCTCTAATTATTTTTTCGTTAGTTAATCCATCTTCTATTTTACTCAATTGGTCTTAAATTAATTTAAGTCTGCTTAAATCATTTTAGTAAGCCTTTTAAAATTTTTCATCAAAAAGCTTGAGTTTTGATTCATAAGCTTCCTTTTTTAATGTTTTATCCTCTTCAATCTGTAATCCAGATAACTTTTCACTTAACTAAGCAATCTTGGCTCTGCTAGGTGAAACTATAAGGTTTAAATTTTCATTTACCATTCCTATCAGTAATTGAAGACTGTGGTGCTATCACACTTTTCAAATTTTTTGTTTAAGGTGATTAATATAACGAGCTATTTAACATTAATTATTTATTAATTAAAACTAAATGAAAGGTTTTAATTAAATTTTTCAGAATAAATGCAATCTTAATAAAAGTAATAGATTTCTTTGTAACAAATCTTTGGGACTTATTTTTTAAGAGATATCGAAGTTCAAATTTTAATATTTACAACTACAATGGAGTAACTATAAAATTGAATCGTCTATAAGTATTATTTATTTGATTTTTCAGCTAAAGTTTTATAAATTAAAATCAAATGATGATTTGAGATATCTAAGATTCAATCAGATATTTTTGAATTACAAAAATCATAAGTTTTATGCCATATATCTGAAAAATGATATCATATATTAAATGGAAATAATCAAAATAAAATAGAGTCTACTATTATTAAAATATGTATTTCACATTCAAATCATTATAATGAATACTTCATATATCATAATTTATTTAAAAATGAATGTGAATAAATCTAGAATAGATATATAAAGATCAATTAAGAAATTTATATTTGAATTTTTTTGCACAATTATTAATTCATAATTAAAACCATAAAAGCAGAACCTTAGTACTGTAATACTAAATATTTTCTAATATAGCATGGTTTTTAATCAATAAAAATTTTACAAATACAACCTAAATTATGAACAATATAGTATAATGGAATTGTTCATTCTTAATTAATTTAGTTCTTATCATTTATAAATAATATTTGGATTTTAAGAAATCAATATTTTAATAACTGATAATAACATTTTGTTTGTATAAATAATTTATTATTTAAAATGGCAGACAACGATAATAATGATGATCAAGTGAATTTGGAGGAAGATCCAATGGCATTCTTACCAGCAGATCACGTAATTGAATAATATGATATAATAAGCATTTGCTGGCCCGTTTGCAAATTGCATTACAAAAATAATTGAATGATGAACATTCAAGAGTTGAATTGGAACTTGTAAAAGTGGAAGATTAATTAAAAAAACTTGATAGAGAAAAGGAAGATATTGGTACTTGAAATTATTAAATAAATAAGGTGTTAGATTGTATGGAGTATAATAATAGTTAGCAGAGAATTAATAAAATTTTGAAAAAGCACATGAAAACTTTAATTTTGTATAAAAATTGAGAATTGAGAGTGAGTAAAAACTAAAAACAATAAATGATCTACACTTATAGAAAAAGAAAGAAGTAGATGAATTAAGAAAAAAATATCTAAAGGCTCAAGATGAATTATCGAAACTTACGAAAACTTTACATACCATAGAGAATTATAATAATTAGATGCAAGCAGAAATCTAATAAACTAGAAGAATAGTATATAGAGGAGAAGAAAATGTGTAAGGATTAGAAAAGGATAAGAAAAAATAAGATTACTTAATTGATTAAATGAATGAGGAAATTAAGAGATTGACAGAATAAAAGACAATATTGATGGATTAATTGATATCACAAAGTAAAGAGACAGAAAATGCTAGATAAACAATGAAGGATGCTTAAGCTGAAATGGAAAAGATTATTGCATCTAAAAAGAATCTTATGGAAAGATGGTAGAAAAGTTTAGTTAGAATGTAGAGAATGGATAATGCATTATAAGAAATTAGAGAAGCTTATAAGTATATATATATTTATATATAATAATAGAAAAGAATCAGAAGTCAATATTTAATTAGGAACTGAATTATAAGGAATTAATAATGAAATTAGAAAAGAAAATTCTAGATCTGAAGATTTAATTGCTATGAAAAGAAAATTGGAAAATTAAAAGTTGAATTTAGAAAATAGAAGATAAGAATTACTTGAAGAGTAAGCAAAACTTAATGCATAAGTTCTCTTATTAAATGAATCACTTAAATAGACAGAAAATGAAACAAAAAAGACTGATAATGAATAAAGAAATGTAGATGAATAAATGAAATTGATTGAAACTAATATTATGAAATTACATACTGAAACTAAAAGTTTATTAGAAGACTTATTAGATTCAAAAAGTGAAAATACTACTATTGAAAAAACTGCATTGAATCTATTGAAATAAGCTCAAATTATTTCATAAGAAATAGATGAAAAAGAAATTGAATTAGAAAATCTCAATAATGAAATTGCTAGAGTTAAAATTGATCAATTAAATACAGAATAATAAATTGAATAATTAAAATTAAAAAAGGCTGCTGTTATTAAAGAAAGAGATGATAAAAAAATTACAGTTGCTACTTATGAAGTATAAATCAAATAAGGTCATGAATTAAATGAAAAAAAGTAACATGAAGTTGGTAGATTAAATAAAGTTCATGATGAATTAACAAACAATTCATCAGAAGTAAGTAGAGGACCTTTAGAAGCAACAAAATCTAATCTAAAAAGATAATTTGATGAAATGATTTAATAATGTGAATCTATGCATAGAGATTGGATCAAAAAATAAACTTAATTAGTTGAAAAAACTAAAGAATATGAAACATGTTCAACAGAAGTTGATGAATTATCAAATAAATAAGTTATTTTGGAAAATAAAAAAATGAGATTAAATTCTTAATATAAATCTCATGAAAGAGAAATAAGAGAAATTAAAAATAGTCTTAAAAATTTATAGAATGATATGAATAAATTAAATGATGATTTAGCAAGATATTAATTTAAATAAGAAAAATTAACAAATGAAAATAATCATATTTAGAGTGAATTTTTAGAGAAATTAAAAGAATTAGAGAAGGAGGCTGTAAGATATGAAGTCTAAATTGATAAATTAAAAGATAGCAAAGCAGATTTATTAAATGATATAATGGAAGCAGAGAAGTAAATTTTGTTATGGGAAAGAAAGATTTAATTGGAAAAAGAAATGTAAGAGGCTTTGGATCCAAATGTTGGACAAAGTGAATTAAAACTATTATAAAAAGAAATACATAAAATGGAACTAAGATAAAAAGAATAAAAGAAGAGTTAAGAATAAATCATAAAAGAAATGGAAAGAACTGTATTTAAAAGAGAAACAATCTAATTAAAATATCTAAATAAAGATAAATCATCTTCCTCAGGAACTAAAGAACTTAAACTTCCTCCTGTTGGAGCAGCAAGTAATAATACAACTTAAGTTAATAAATAAATCTAAACACTTAAGAATACATTAAATCAAACATTGATGAATGGATAAAAGATTGAATAAGGAATTAGAGCACAAGAAGAATAACTTGAAAATGTAAAATTAATTAAATATATCTAAATAGCTTTAATAATAAATTTAGGAAGCAACCTAAAAATAATAATAAATGGAATAGGAGACATATGAAAATAAATAAAAATTATATTATTCTAAAAATGAAAAACTTTTGAATGTATTCAAAATAAGTTAATTATAATGCTAAGCAAAAAAATATGAAGAATTACTTAATAACCCAAAACTTCCATTTCCTGAATAATAAATTAGATAGTAACTTTAATATTTATTATTAGGAAACTTGAAGAATAGAAAAATTTCACCAATAATATCAAAAGTGCATTAAACAAACTTGTTGATGAATAGCCATAATTACAAGAGATCTTAACCCCATTATTAGAATTATGAAATATATGAATTTAAATATTAATCAAATAGAACAATATTTAATTATTATTAAGTCAATTTGAAACTTAATCTCTATTTTATAAATATAAATAACTATATATAATTAAATTTACTATATTTATTAAATAAATTATAAATATTTTAATTTGTGAAATGGCAAAGGATAAAATACTTTCTGCTAAACTTAAGTAATAGGAATTTAAAACCAAATCGACTCAATTGAAGACTTAAAAAATAGCCTAATTACTTGAGCCTTAAAATTAATAGAGAGTAGAAATAGATGATGAGAGACCATTATTAAAAATTTCTAATTTCAAGGATTATTTACCAGAAGAAAATGTTTAAAATGTAGAACTTATATTCATTATAACAAGATCATCAATCTAAAATTAAAATAAGGACCATATAAACTTTCAGTGACACCTTAAACAACCTATTTAGCAGGAGAATCTGGTCACATAGCTGCTTTTAATTGGAGACACAAATAATTAGAATGTGAATTTGATGTTAAAGAGAAATGTTATGATATAATCTCTATAGCCTAAAGAAATTTTGCAGTTGCCCAAAAGAGTTGCATCTTCATTTATGATCCAAAAGGAGTTGAAGTTCATAAAATACGTGAATGCAAACAAGCCATAAAATTAGAGTATTTACCCTATCACTTTTTATTGGCTGCTCTCAATTAAAATGGATAATTGACTTATTAGGATATAACTTAAGGAAAAATAATATCAAGTATAATATTATATGATTATAGCCTATAGAACTACACCATCATCTTTATGTTTAAAATAAAATCATAACAATGCAATATTAGGAATAGGAGATCAAATGGGAGTTGTAAGAATGTATGCTCCTAATACTGGAACTTCACTTACATCAATGTTGTGTCATAAAGGAGGAGTGATGTCTATGACATTCTCTCGTGATGGCAATCAATTAATTACAAGTGGATCAGAAGGAACAATTAAGGTTTGGGATCTAAGAACATAAAAATTATAATCTCAAATTGGAGTCAATGCAACTAATTTAGCTTTAAGTGATAAAGGAATTTTAGCAGCTGGTAGAGGAACAGATGTTGTTATGTGGAAAAACTGTTTGATTGGTGACTTAAAAACACCCTATTTAAGATATAAGGCTTCTTCTATGATTTGTGATATTGATTTCATTAAACATGAAGATTATTTAGCAATGAGCACTTTTGATAGTTATGAACAAACAGTAGTGCCTGAAAGTGGAGAACCATTTTTTGATACATATGAATAACCAGAATTACAAAATAAAAAATAAAGGTTAGAGACTAATGTTAGATAATTGCTTGAAAAAGTAATATATTAATATGATTAATTTTATAGTTACCTCCAGAGTCTATATCTCTTTAATCATATAGGATTGGAACAATTGATAGAACTTCAAAAGTTATAATTGAAAAAGAATAAAAAAGATAAATTGAAGAACAGGCAAACAAAAAAATAAAGAAATAAAAGAAAAAAATGAGAGGAAGGTATAGAATTTATATAATTATATTAGAAATAAAATTGGAAAGAGAGAGAAACTTAAGGAATTAGAAAGAGATTAGAAATAATAAGTTAAATGGTAGGAAATGTTATCAGATGCTCTAAGAGTTAAGAGAGCTGAGAAAGAAAAGAAAAAGACTGAAACTAAATTATTAGATAGATTAGAATAGATGTCTAGTAAAGAATTTATTAGAGTAGTATCATGAAATTTGTATAATAGAAAACTAAAATATATTTAATTATTAAAATATCCTAATTATTTCATTATAATAGATGATAGCATTTTAATTAAAAGATGTGGATAAAGGTTTGATCCCTGATAGAGTGATATCAGAAATTATCATTAGATAGCCAAAAGAGTCAGTTGAAAAAGCTAAATACTTTTCTCAATTATTTGATTAGGCTACACAAATTCTGACAGATGAAGGAAATGATGAATTTGTTAAAATTGAAAAAGCTATAATTAATAATGATTTAAGAAATTAAGTTTGGGAAGTTAATTTTAGAGGAGAAGATAATACTGAGTACTAAGATAAAAAAATTCAAGGTATTGTACATCTTCAATGTCTAAGGTTATTTGATTCTACCTAATGACTATCCCACTGCTGCTCCTAAATTCTATTTTTGGTTTTTCAAAGATAATTCTAAAATAATTCATGAAAATATCTATGGAGGTTCTAATAATAAAATATTTTAGATGGATTACTTTGTATGCCTATGGTAACAAATAATTGGAAAGGAAATGAAGGAATAACCTAAGTGATGATGACAATAAGAGATATTTTTAATCATCCAAATGTTAAAGATCCAGCCAATCCTATATTTACAAAGGCACCTAATGTTGAAAAAACTAGAAGAAGAAAAACATAATCAGAATTATTCGAGGACTGGGAATGATCTAATTATTTTAAATATATAAGCATTGATATATATATATTATGGTGTATTATTTTTAGATTTATTTTTATTATATCAACTAAATAGTCAAAGAAATATAGATTAAAATTATTCTATTAATGTTATATTTATAATAATTGTGATTAAGGTTAATTAGAGTGAAATTTGCTTAATCCTGAATTCTTATGTATTTTAAATAACTAAAATTTGATAATAATAAAAAAATCACATTTAAAAGAGAATGATAATTGGATTAATTATTTAAATAATAAAATATGTAATAAATTTAAGAAGAATTTGCCAACTTAAAGTTAGATTAACATATAACTGGATTTATCCATTGCGATGATTTTGATAAACACTTTTCTAATAAATAACATTCTGAAAATCCAAAACGAACATAATCCATAGATAAAACCATTTAAAATTATTTATCATAAAATGATGTAAAGAAGTAGGTGGAATAATTGTCATAATTTAATTAATGGTATTAAATTTGTTAATGATTTAAGTGATATCAATCATTTGAGATTAGTGTATGATTAAGATTATATAGATTTTGTAGAAGGATTATTTGATGATATAGGAGAATAAAAGAATTAAAAGGATGTTATTCATTTAAGTGATACTTATTTATGCAAAACATCAGCTTTCACTGCTAGAAAATGTGTATAATCTGTATTAGAAGGAGTTGATAAGATATTAACAAAAGAATGGAGGAATGCATTTTGCAGTGTCAGACCTCCTGGTCATCATAGTGGACATAAAACAAAACCTACTGGTTTTTGTATATATAATAATGTTGCTATTGCTGCAAAATATGCAAGATAAAAATATTAAGTCAATAAAATATTAATATTTGATTGGGATGTTCATCATTGTGATGGAACAGAATCTGTATTTTATGAAGATCCAAACACTTTAGTGATTTCAATTCATAGATATGATTAAGGTAACTTTTACCCTAGAAGTGGAGATCCTGAAAAAACAGGAGGAAAAAATGCAGAATTTAAAAATGTTAATGTTGGTTGGAATGTGACTTATGATGGGATTCCAGGTTATGATGATTATGTTTACGCATTTGATAGATTATTAGGTCCTATAATTAAGGAATTTGCACCAGATTTCATTATCATAAGTGCAGGTTATGATTCAGCCAAGGGAGATCCTCTTGGTTGTATTGAAAATACTCCATTAGGTTATTAATATATGACTGAAAAGTTATCCTAAATTTAACCTAAAGTCTTGGCTGTTTTGGAAGGAGGATATAACTTAGATGTCACTGCAGATTGTGCATTAGCAACACTTAAATAATTAATGTAAGTACCTTAAGAGTTTCCAGCCAATATTAAACCATGTAAATGTGGAATTAGTGCTGTGACAACAACAGTTGATAAACATAAGGAATTTTGGACTATTCTTTCTTCAAATGATTTGACTGAATATTAAAAGAAGTATCTTGGATAAGCAGCTGATTTAATTTCAGGAGGACATTTACAATCATTTCAAATTAAAGATGATATAATTATTAAGACCACAAAAAAAGGAGAATTCAAATTCTATTTAACATTAAATGATTAATCTAATCCATTCTATGAAGAAAATTAAAAACTTATCAAATTTATGCCTAAATTAATTTCTCTTGATGAAAAAGATTGTTCTATTACTATGGTATTATATTATTAATAAATTATAGGAAAATTTAACTTATGGATTAGAAAATGGATCTATTTTAGATTTGAAAATAGGGTACAAAACATATAATCCAAATGGTCCAGCATTAAAAAAAGAAAAAGAACTTAAAAAGGCTGCTTAATGTGATTAGAAATATATGGGTTTTAGAGCTGCTGGAATTAAAATAAGAGATTAGATTGGAGCATTAACAGTTGATAAAAATGGATCAGATGCTTATAAATGGATAAGAAATGATAAATAAATGAAAGATGTTATTGAATAGGTTTTCTAATCTAATTTTGTTGAGTAACCAAATAAGGAGGCACTTCAAGGCTCTATTAAGTTTATATAAGAATTAATTGAAGTGCTTTAAACAAGTAAGAGGTAAAATATTATAATTTATATAGAATTTTTCGAAATACTTCTATTCTTATCATTGTAGATAACATGGCCAAAAAGTATAGAATTAAATGGATTGATTTCAATTATGTTATGAAATTGTCAGATGATTGTGAGAATCCATAGGCATAAGTGGATGATAATGTATTAGGAGGACTTAAATATCTGATTTCAATGTTAAGATAGATTGATTCGAAATGATTCTATTAAAATATTGTGAAAAAGAAAGTTATTAAGAAACTTTCTTAATTTTATCAATGGTTATTATTCTTATATATTATGATTTCTAAGGTACTATTATAAAGTTTCTAATATTTTGAAATGTGATTTATTTATTAATTTAAGAAGCATCAAAATATTAATGATTTCTTTAATTAATTTCAATCCTGCAGATAGGAATTGTATTATTGATAGTCCTAGATCAATTCAAGTTATTAGACAAAGAGGGATTGCTTAAAATGAGTTATTTTGCATCAATAAGGAGTAACTCTAAGCAATGGCAAAAAAAGAGAAATCATTAACAAATGACAATTTAGATGATTTTCATAAACATTTTGAATATCGAAGATAATAGAAAACATATGCATTAATAAAAGATAGAGAAGCCTTAATTGAAAAAGAAAAAAGAAGTAAGATTGAATAAAGTACTTACAGTTTGAAACTGCTTAGACCAGCAAGTAGTACAACTACATCAAAATTTATGGATTAAGTTCAGAAGAGAAAATAGATGGAGGAACTAAGACAAAGACATTTATAAGAGATGATGTTAAAGAGAGAGGAGTAAACATAAATAAGGGAAGAGAAAATATAATTATATGAAGAAAAGAGAAAGAGAATATAAGAGGAAAGATAATTAGAATTTTAAGAGAAATAAGATAATATTGCTAAATAAAAAAAATAAAAAGAATTAGAGGAATAAAAAAAAAATAAATAATAATAGTAACTCTATTTTGAAAGAGAATAAGAACGTAAAATGTAATTAGAGTTTGAAGAATAATAAAGAAGAGAGGAAGTTGCAATGAGAGAATAATAATAGAGAGAATTAAAACAATAATTAGAAAGAGATAAAAAAATGAAAGATAAATAAAAGGAATAAGAATATTTGATGAGAAAATAAGAAGAGGAAGACCAAGAACTTAAAAGATAAATGTTCTTTAAATAATAATAAGAATCAAAAAAAGTAGTAGCATAAAAAAGAGCATTATCTGCTAAAGAACGATAAAGAGAAGCATAGAAAAGTTAAATAGAAGGTTTGAAGAAATTAAGAGAGAATTTTTAAAAGAAAGAAGAAAAAATTGTTGAGAAATAATATAAATTTTAAGAATTATAAAAAGAAAGGTAATTATCTATTGAAGAAAAAAACAGAATGAAAAATGAAAAAATTAAACATACCGCTAAATTAAAAGAACATGAACAAGAAGAGGTAAGAAGAGGATTTATGGAAAAAGAGATGGATATTTAATTAAGATTATAATAAAGAAGTTAATCAAAATCAAAAGAATAATACATGTAAGAAGAAGCAGAGAGAAGAGAAAAACATAGAAAAAAAGTAAAGAAAATGAATATGTTATAATTGGAAGAAAAAAGAAAACTATATTTAAGTAAAATTTAAGAATAAGATGAAAAAGTATAATATAATTAAAATTATAGATTGAAAAAGTAAAAAATGAATAAGAAATCATGTTCTAAGAACAAGCATATATGAAATTGAAAAAAAAACTTGATTAACAAGAGGCTATAAAACATTAAAAGTAGCTAGAAGAATATAAAAGAGAGCAAATTAGAGAAAAATTAAAGTAAGTAGATATGAGAATGGATTAAAAGAAGGACGAATAAAGAGAATTAGATAGATTAAGAGAACAAGCGAACAGAGTTGAGATGATGGGAAAAAAATAATGATATTATATTTAACTTTCATTATTGATATAAATACTCCAGCATTTAATAAATATTATAAAAATAATCCAAAGTAAATTACATAAAATTACAAACTATATGTTTATTTCAATTAGCAAATTACATAATTTAATTATTCAATACTTTTTATTCAATTTTGAACATTAAAATAATTTAAATATATAGTAATTTTGCTATTTTTCAATTTTACATTCCTTAAATGACCTTTAAAAAATACTATTACTTTTTAAATGGATCCATACACTATTTAATATGTGTATACTCTTCACTATATTTAAAACACAACAAAGTTATCTTTCTCTAATAGCGTCAGCCATTACAACTTACATTTAAATTAAAAAAATAATTTATAATTTTCTAAAATTCAATATACTCGTCAATTGTAGTTGCATTATTAAAGGATGGAACGTAAGCTTATACTAATTTTCGCTGTTGAATATTATAATTGCTTAAAGATAACGGATTAAACAGTAGGTTATTATACAAAATATTAGAAAACTTATTATAAAATGTATTATGTTGACTAAGTTGTGTATTGTTAAACAAATGGATGCTAGACTCCTACTTATTGTAGCTATACTCTTTAAATTTCTCATTCATCTATAGGAATATAACCTTTTTATTATTCATAAATAGTTCTTGGTACATATTCCAATTCTGGAATCAATTGTATTATAATCTGTCATCTATTTGGTTCTGGCACTTCAAATTAGACTATCTTAGTCATAGAATATTTTATATTCAAATTCTCGATTCTCTTATAATATTTTAATGAATAAGTTAAGACATCACTTATTTGCCCGCCTACAGGTTAAATAATGTAGAATTATAGCATAACCAGCTGAACTGTAATATATGATACTATAGATTCTGTCACAAGGGTAATATATTACACTGGAGTATAAGATATTTGTTAGATATTTTAATTATGATACGCCAATAATGGTTATCCAATTGTAAGGGTGTTTGGATTATATCCAGGATAATAGGATATTTAGGATTAGATTATTTTAATAGTTATATATATATAATAAGAGAGCATTAGGTCCTTTGAATTAAATGTTATTTAGTAAACATTATCTTCTTATAATGTTAATTTGATTATATATTGAAAAACATTGTGTATATATATATATATATTATTTTTGATTATTGATCTTTAAAATAAAATGAAATATTCATATTATTTATATCATCCTTCAACTTTAGCCATCATTTCAAGAACTTATTCAATAAGTACTTAAAATTCGTCTATTGATAATTTTCCATCTCCATTATCATCTAATTCTTTTAATACTTCATCAATTTCTTCACTAGTTGGTGGCTTTGAATAATTAAACTTATGATACCTCAACTCCTAAATCAGCTGCTACATTATTCATAACTTCTTCCAATTCTGGTCTTTCAAGATAACCACTTCCTATAATTATAGATAAATGATTTAATTACCATCTTTATCCACTTATTTGAATGCACTTTCAGCCACAAATCTAACCTTTTTCTTATCTTTTAATATATCCTTCACTGATCCATTGCTCATTATTATATATTTAATTTAATTATTTAGTATATACAATTTACAGATCGATAAAACAAATATTAAATCTGATATTTTGATATTTACCATATTACAAAAAGCATTGAAAAAGAATTACTATTACACCATTACTAAAGAATTTAATCTGTAAATTAATAATAATTAATATAAATGGATAGAACTATTAGAGTAGTAAATGATCTTAAGTAAATAAGAAATAATTCTAGAAGATATTTGATCATTTAAAAGTAAGAGATTTTGGATAAATTAGGGCTTTCCTTCTTTCAAATTTCCTAAATGGACCTTAAATAAATTTAAATATTACTAATTTATTTATTATCACTTTTTTCCTCATCAGAATCTTTAATCTTTCTATTTTAATAACTTTCAGCTCTTTGTTTTAATAAATCTTTTTTAAAAAGAAAAATAAAGTCAAGAGGAAAAAGTAAATATTTACTTAATCTTTTTATTATATCTAAATAAAGCCTTGAATGTTCATATTTGCAATTTAATTATTCAATAACATTACTAATATTCCAAAATCTATCAAATTTTCTGAATTTTTTAACTATCTCAAAATTTCCTATTCCTATATCAGCTTAACTTTAATTTTCTAAAGTTTTATATAAAATAAATAATTCTTATTATTATTTTTAAGGGTATTTTTGAATATTGATCATTTTTAATTAAAGTTCTTTTAAAATATCTGGTTCTTTAATAAATGGCGAGATCTCTTGATTACGAAATGTTAATGAAAGATTATTATAAAATTTATCATAAGTTCTTACTTAACTAGTTTTTATAGTTTCTAGTAAATAGTTTTATTTCTATGGTCTATAAACTTCATTTTCTTTTGGAGACTCAAATATCTTTTAGCTAGAATTTAATGGTTTTATTAATGCTTCATAAGTGAGTTCTGGGAAAAATTGCTCAATTTCTCTTTCAAATTCCTATTAAATTAATTTACAAGTTGAATCTAGACTCTATTATTAAATTAAGGTATGAAATTTTTAAAATCTATTTGATCTATTAACTTTAATTCGTGATTGATTATCAATTAATAAATAAGTTTTAATAGATTTCTCTTTATCTGCAACATAATGTACTAATTTACATTATTCAATTGAATGTTTTGTACTTTTACATATATAACAAAAATTAAATTTGGTTATCTATTTATTGATCTAAATCTTTTCAAAATCACTTTTGCTTTTTTTAATGGCATCAGTCAATATTTAATATGGGATGCATAAAATACTTGTATAAGTAGATGTTTAATAAGTAATATCAAAATTATATTGATTATTTATATATTCTTAAAATCCAAATTGATCAAAGTCTTTTAAATCAGAAATTTTAATCTATATAAAAAATAACATATATACTTTATTTTATAAAACTTCAATATTTCCTTTCTCAATAACAAACACCCCATTATTAGAGGGAGTAATTTATATGATAGTTCCTGGTTAGAATGATGTAAACTGAACTCTCTATATGATATATTAGATAGTAGATTTAGCAAAATGTTATTTAAAAAATGTGCACTTATTCACAAGCTATTTAGCCTATTCTAATTTAAGTTGATATTATAATTCATCAGGTAACTCCTTAATTAATAATTATTATTCATTTTTCTTTTATATTATGTCTTATTCCCAATAGAAAGTACAAAACTCTCTTATCCTAAAATATATAATAAATCTATTACTTATATTGTAATTACTAACTGATATTCTTATCCTTTAAAAATTCATTCATGCAAGTCATTTTCTATCTGAATATTTCATTCTTCTCTTTCAGTAAAGTTAGGATGGCTCCAATTGTATTTACTGAATAAGATAATTATAAAGTAGATAGAAACATATAACAAATACAAAACACTTTTTCTAATGAATTTTATGGATTAATATCACCATATCCAACAGTAAACATAGTGACACTCATAAAATAAAATGCTTCTAAATATTGTACTTCCCAACTTTCAAGATAAACCTTATAAATCCAAGTTTAATGATGTTATGAAAATTAATTCATTCCAATAATCAACCTAATAATATTAATATTTATACCATATACATGAGCATATGTGTTATATTAATAAAATTAATCCTACTAATTTTATTAAATCTATAACAGAAGACATTTCCTTATTAGGTTTATAGTAATATTATATATTGTTCATAAATTTAACTACATTTTTTATTTGTATCAAAAATAATATTAAGAATAATTTAATCCAACCATTTACATCTAAAATTGAATAATTAAATTTTGGATCATTAAATCTAATTGATAAAAATATTCCAATAAATATGCTACAAACTTCAAATAAATTAGTGAATTTTATTTGTCTTTTAATTAAAAGATAACGATTATCAACAGGATATCCTTTATCATATACAATTGTAATACACCTTAAAAATAGATCTATTAATAATAGAACACTTGAAATGAGAATCATTATTCTATTATTAAATTCTAATTGTTGATTTTAAAATACCATGATTATGGGAATACATATTATCAAATAAATTCTTATTATAAACAATAATATATCCCATATAAATAGTTTCTGACTCTCAGGTTCAATTAATGGTATTTACTAATATTGATATTGAATATATTCAAGTAATCTTCTTTTAAACTTTCTTAATTATAAACGCCATCTAAATTAAAAATCAATTGCTCTTAAATTTTATTAAACAAAATGATTAGTAGTTTATTTTTTACTTTATAGGTTATTATTGAAAAAAGATGCCTTATCATTAATCATATTAAATTATTCAATAGAAAACTTTGAACATGGTTTTATAAGTGAAATTAGTCTATTGGCAAATTTCATTGAATGACAATAAATTAACAATTTTGAAAATTGTTTTTATCTTACTATTGTAGTAATCATTTAATTCTTATCTGAAAGATTCTAAGATGATAATGAATCTTTTCTTTTTTAAAATGACTCTTAAGCAAATGAACTATCAAATTTCAATAAAGTTTATTTATTTGATGAACTTATTAATTGTTCTACTTAAGGACTTCTTATGATTGAATGTTCAAGGCTTCTTTCCATTTCTAATCCACTCTCTTAAAGAATTAATTCACATTTATTATTCATATTGTTAAATTAATAATAAATTCAAATATGTATTTAGATGACAAATATCAATATTTTTTATTTCTTAAAAATCAAATTCAATACTTTAAGATAATTTGCTCTATTATTGATATTCAATAAAAGTAGCAAATTATTTAGAATATTTCTAATTTTTTTAGAATTTATTATATATTTCAAGAATTTATTAATGCAGGACCATTTTCTTTTAAGAGTAATGAATTTAGAATAAGCATTAAAATAAGAATGGGATTCTTCTTATTGGATATGGGTTTTATTGATATTCCTATGTTTGATGGGATAAGTGGCTTGCGTTTACCTTCTTGCTAAACCTGATACACCAAAGGAAGATTCTAATTCTTACATTTAGGATGAAACTCCATAAATGAATAATGAAAATTAACCTGAATAAGAGAAGCTTTTGCAGACTAATGATTAATAATAATGAAAAACGATAATTATAAATATTTGATTGCCATTATAAAATAATCTTAATGTCATAGAAATATCAAAGTAGATATTATTTTAATATAAAATCTTAAACTTTTAGGCAGAATGTAATAAGAAATTATAATTTATTTTTATATAAAAGATGGATTAAAAGAGAGGTAGATAAGTTAAGAAAAGAATGAGTCCAGAGAAGAAGGAAGATGTATAAGGAAAGGATGTTATTAAATCAAAAGGAAAATAATAAAAGAAAACAGAAAAAGGAGAATAGAAACTTGATAAATAATAGATAATAAAAGGAGAAAATAAAAAAGTGAAATAAATTAATTAAAGAGAAGAAAAATTTGATTTAGGTGATGGTAAATTTGGTACACAAAAAATAAAAATTGCTAGTTGGAATGTTAATGGAATCAGAGCTACCACAAAACGTGAATAAGGTGTTTAATATTTATAAGATGATAAAGTAATTTATATAATATATATAAACCTTAAGTTTGATATAATTTGTTTGAATGAATTGAAAGCAGATTGGGCAGTATTTGATAAAGAAAACTTAGGTTCTAAATTTGGGAAACATTATTTTCTTTATCTTAATTTCTGTAAAATTAAAAGTGGATATAGTGGAGTTGCTATAGCTTCAAAGTACTATATATACATTAATTAATTAGAGTAAAACCCATATCAGTCAAGTGTGATATTGGTATTGATAAACATGATCAAGAAGGAAGAACACTTACAGCTGAATTTGAAAACTTTTATTTAGTTGCATGTTATGTGCCAAATGCAGGAAAAAATTTAGAAAGACTTGATTATAGAACTAAAGAGTGGGATGTTGATTTTTAAGATTATCTTGAAGGGTTAAAGAAAAAGAAACCTACAATTTTATGTGGTGATCTTAATGTAGCTCATCATGAAATAGATATACATAATCCTGCTACAAATTAAAAAACTGCTGGGTATTTTAATTATACAAATTATAGATTTACCTAATAAGAAAGAGATCAATTTTCAAATTATTTGCAAAAAGGATGGGTTGATACATTTAGACATTTGCATCCAAAAGAAGTCAAATATAGTTATTTTAATGCTAGATTTAATAATAAGTAAAAATAATAGTTAATTTTTTAGATTAGTAAACAAGGGGTGGAGATTAGATTATTTTATAATCAACAAGGAAGTTACCGATGCCATTATTGTATCTGATATTAATACAGTTGTAGAGGGAAGTGATCACGTTCCAATTGAATGTGAACTTGATCTTACAAAATTATGATAGAAATTATTTTAAATATTTAATATCCAAATAAAGGTATAAATAATCTATTCATAATTGTTAATTACTTTAATTGATTTTCTGTATAGATTTACCTAATTACCTATTACCTATTTAATAATCTAAAATATGGATTAAATTAATGTGTTAATCTCATATTGTCTATTAATATAAATAAAAATTTGTTTATGTATATAGAGAGGAAAAGTATTTATTTTTTAATATCTATAGCATAGCCTTACACTAAATACATAAATAGAAATTTATGGGAGTAAGCTCTAGCTTAAGGAGGCTCTCAGGCTGAAAAATTGGAAGAATTTTTTAGAAGATTTCATAAAGGACCATAAGAATTAAAAATGGCTATAGATAATGTGACTCTCAGATTTTTTCCAAATTTATTATAATGTTGCCTAGAAAGTTTAACTTTTTTATCAAAATCAGATCTAAAATGTTAATGTTATTATATAGAGCAAATTTTGGAGTCATCTACTGTTGAATTATTATTTTTCAACGAGCTTGATATTATGAACAGGAAGACATACTAAACTCAAAATGAGATAACAGATTACAAAAAATTTATTAATTATTTTTTAAGGTTTGTCGAATGTTCATTAAAATTAAAATTGAGATAATTACCAAAATACATAAATAAAATAGAATAAATAGTTTCCTCCTTATAGAAAAGAAATTCAAATTTCCAACAAGAGTTTGAAACAATATAAAAATTGAAAGATCAAATAGATATTTTAAATAATAATTAACCAAATAAAAATAATAATGTCAATAATAATATTGTCAAAAATAATAATGTCAATAATAATGTCAATTCGGGGCCTTATTAATAAAAGAATTCTGAAAATTAGTACAGACCTAGAGATTTTTAAGTTGAATTTCTACAAGATACACACAATAATAATACAAATCTACCTCAAAATTCAAATTCATTAAATAATCCTCCTCAAATTTAATCATAACAATTTGTTTAAATATAACCTATAATGAATAATTCTTAACCAAATTTATAATAACCTAGTTATGGTTTCCACAACACCAATAATGTAAACACTCAATAAAAAGAATAGGATTATTTCCAATAACAATCACATGGAACTTTTGTTTAAAAAAACTCTCAATATGATAATGATAATTCTTCAGGATTTGAAACTTTGTAATTAAACTCAATCTCATAATTTTCATAAAAACAATATTTACCTTAATAATCAAATTAATAGATATCATTTATACCTTAATAATCAAATTCATACTTGTAAACACAGTAGAAATAATATCCACCATAATAATCAATTTAATACTCATAAATTCAGCAAAATCAAGTCTAAAATAATTAATAAAATTCATACCAATAAATTCCACAACCTTAATACTCCACTTAATACAATTAGCCATAAAATTAGATGTACTAATAAGAGCAATGGGTAGAAAAGTCTCAAGTTTCAGAATATAAAAATGGAATATAGAGATCATAATAAGATAGTTAAGGAACATAATACTAATAGAAATTGTAGAAACAGAATGAATATGAAGTAAAAGAGCCTACATAATACTAATAGAAAGAAGAATTATATGAAGTTAAAAAGTCTACTTAGTATTCAAACAATTCCTCTAATTCTAGTTAATAACATTCTCAAGTCCAAAATTCATATGGTTAGTACTCCAAATAATCTTAAGTTTAAATGGAATTTAATGAAACCCACTATAACAATTAACATTAAGAATACAGTCAATAAAGTGTTAGAAGTAATAATTAAGGATATTAAAATACATATATTAAATAGAGAAATTATGATTAAGATAAAGTATATTATTAGAACATGAAGAATTTTTATCAATTTAAGCAATCTGCTAATGAATAAAGATAAAAACCTATATAAATGGGGTAGGCTTAAGTCAGTTATAAAAATTGCCCTAGAGAACCAATATTTGCAGAATTTGATGAAGTTCCTGATAAAAATTTAGTTTATGGAGGATGTATTTTTGAGATTCCTTTTGGATAACCATTTTAAAGTACTGAATTATTTTTGAATAATCACTTTTTTATTCTTAGAGAGGATTATTTAAAGAGTTTTAGATAAGTAGTAGCCAAATTAAAACAAAGTGGTTTTAGGGACATAGGTTATTAGATTTTATAGAGTGCATTTTTATATTATAATGTTCTAATAGAAAATATCACAGTAACAAATAAAGGATTCTAATTTATTGTTACAATGAATGCATATGATCCAAAAAATGATTAAATAAATTGGCAAAAAACAACAAGACTTATGTCAGGTTCTTTGCTCTTATTAGTAATAATTTATTATTATATAATTAAAGTCAACAACCAAACTTGAATTCATGCTATTTGGAACTGTTGTCGAAAAACCTTAATCAATGAAAAATGGTAGAGTTTCTATTGCTCTTACTTTGATAGGTCTAACTATGAAGCAATAATTAAGATTCGTAAATAGTATGTTAAGTTAAGGTAAAGATTAATTAAATATACAATAGAACAATAATTGATAGCAATAGAGAATAAAATATATTTTGAAACATATACTCATTTTTTAAGTTGTATATAAATGATTGAGCCATCTCAATTTCCATTTGCTGAATAAATAGTTTTAGGTTCAAAGACTATGCCTAAGCCAAGATATTTAGATACGCCGTAATTTAGAAATGAAGGTATAGTATATGATATAGATCTTAAATTTGATTTACATGTATAAAAACGAATTGGATAATAAGAAAGAATAAATGTATTGAGGGAATGGCCTAAAATTAATAATGAGAGTTTGGATGACTCATAATTGAAAGCAATTTAGATAATTTTGAAAAATGGTATTTCATTAATTTAGGGTCCTCCAGGTACAGGTAAAACATTCTGTGGGGCATTGGGTGTTAGAATATTGTTATAGAATTAGTTTAAATGGAATTAAGGATATAGATCTCAAAATAAACCAATTTTAATAGTGTGTTAAACAAATCATGCATTAGATTAATTTTTGTCACACATTCTTACTTTTTGTGATATGAAAGACATTGTAAGAATAGGAGGTAGATGTAAAGTGAAGGAATTTGAACCAATGCTTTTGTCATTTAATCAAAATGAAAGAAAAATTCATTTTGATTGGGGTAGTTTTCTAGACTTAAGATAGGATTTGGATAGAAAGTTGAGAAATTTATTAAATTTGACTGATAATGTCAATCATATGGATGTTTAACAAAATATGCCTGATTTATATGAGAGGGTAGTATTTCAATATTTAGATATTGAGGATCTTAACTTTAACAATCCATTATCAACTGAATCTCGAAAAATAATTATACATATGTGGTTGGATAATTTTAAACCTCAAGATGAATAAGCCAGAAAAATCATTGCAACTGAAAAACATTATGGCAATTACTTATTAAAAAATTAAGCTAATAGAAAAAAATTTAGGCCAATAATGGTTTACAAATTTTCTGATTTAGAGAAACAATTTCATTTGAGTGATGAGGCTCAATAATAATTAGATTAGGACAATGATTAAGATTTTATAGATGAGAATGAAAATCTTGATTCTGATGAAGAAGAAAACAGGAAAGTTTTAATTATTTAAGAAAACAAAGGAAAGGACGAATTTATAAAAAAACTTATTGATGATTAGAGAACAATGAAAAGATTATTAAATAGGTTAAGTAAAGATAATGAAGCTAGTTTTGATATCATTATGAATGAAATCAATTAAAAAGATAATTATTAAATGTGGGATATGACATAAGCTAAAAGGAATGTTATTACAAGATTCATTTTTAGTCAAAAATTCTAATATTTATTCAAGATTTTGGAAAATGATGTAGAAAAGTATGAATGTTACATAAATAAATTAAAATATGCTTATATTGATAGAGATCTTAAATTTATATAAACTAAGAAAATAGTTGGAGTAACATTAGCTGGATGTGCAAAATATGCAGAGAAATTATCAAATTTATAATTTCATATACTAGTTGTAGAAGAAGCAGGTGAAGTATTGGAATCGAATTTAATAGCTGTTTTATCTTAATAAATATAACATTTAATTTTAATTGGTGATCATTAATAATTGAAACCACATATGGAATGTTATGATTTGGAAGTAAAATTTAGGGCTAATATTTCATTATTTGAAAGATTAATAAAAAATGGATTAGAATATGTCACCTTGAGATATTAGAGAAGAATGAAATCCAAATTTGCTGATTTTATTCGTTTGATCTACTCAGATTATCAAGATCATAGTTCAATTCAAGAATAAAATAAAATTAATATAGAAGGAATAAATACTGATTTAATCTTTTTTAATCATAGACATTAAGAAGATAAAAAGTTATATTCTAGTTCTAAATAAAATAAATTTGAGGCTAGAATGATAGTAAGAATGGTTGATTATTTAATAAAAAATGGATATAAAGCTACTTAAATAACTATCTTAACTACTTATGTAAGATAAGCATTATATATATAAAAAGAATGTTAAAGGGGTGTAAGAGTATAGCCAATAGACAATTATTAAGGAGAAGAAAATGATATAATATTGTTATCTTTGGTTAGATCAAATGATGAGTATAAATTAGGTTTTGTTGCAATAGATAATCGTGTTTGTGTAGCATTTTCTAGAGCAAGATTGGGATTGTTTATATTTGGTGATTTTGATTTTATTGAAGAATGTATAAAGGATCACTTGTAAAAGGATCCTCAAAAAAGAAATCCTGATGTTACAGATTTATGGTTAAAGATAATAAAGTTAGCAAATTAAAAAGGAGTAATTTAGAATTATATTGAGTTGAAATGTTCCTCTCATAATTAGGTTACCAAAATATCTGAAGAAAGAGATTGGGATGAAGTGAAAGGTGGTGGTTGTTAAAATATTTGTAATCTAAAATTCCCTTGTGGTCATATTTGTTAATCAAGATGTCATAAATCTAGCCACAATCAATAAGATTGTCCAGAATAATGTGAAAAGGAATTAGCATGTGGTCATGTATGTCTTGGATAGTGCAGATAGACACATTGTCCTCCTTGTAGAACAATGATAGATAAATAGATTATTGAATGTGGTCACTTTACAAAAGTACAATGTTCAGAATAAAATAAAAAGATTTAATGTAGAGAAAAATGTACAAAAATGTTAAAATGTGGTCATTAATGTACTCTTTTATGTATGGATAATTGTAAAAATAACAAATGTTTAGAATAAATAATATATACATTTCCAATATGCAAACATTAAACTTCTATTAGATGTGATGATCTAAATTACTTAGATAAATTAGTATGCAGAGAGAATTGCCAAAATTAATTAATTTGTGGACATGATTGTAGTGGAAGTTGTGGATTATGTTTTGAAAAATTCCATTAACCATGTTAATATAAATGTGATAAAACTTTATTATGTGGACATAAATGTAAATAATTATGTTCTTCAGAATGTTATAAGTGTGAAGATTTATGTCAAATAGAATGTAATTGTTAAATTAGATGTTCTAATAAATGTTATGAAACATGTAATTCATGTTAATAAGATTGTCATTTAAGTTGCTAACATAATAAATGTACAAAGCAATGCTATGAAATTTGTGATAGGAAACCATGCAATCAAAAATGTGATTAGAAATTAAAATGTGGTTGTGATTGCATGGGATTTTGTGGAGAAGTTTGTCCTGAAATTTGTTAAGTTAATGAACATAATACTTAATCTGCTGATAAAGATACTATTTATTATTAATTGGAATGCAAATGTAACTTAATTAGTGAAGCAGAATTCTTAGACTAATATTTTGATAGTTAACAATCAAATTTAATTCATTGTCCAGGATGCAGTCAAATTATTTGGAGAAGTAGTAGATATTAAAAATAAGTCAAAAATTCATTAATTTAATTTGATATAGAAAAAGAATAGAAATAAATGAAATATGAGGTAACACCTGATAAAATCAATAAAGCTATTTAATTAGTTGATGAAAAACTTAAATTTTTATAAAAGTAGAATTTAAAGGACACCGATAGTTTTTTAGATAATATAATGTAGGATTTAAAATAACAATTACATCTAATTAATTAAAGGAAGGCTAATAGGATGTCATATCACTATTTCAAATGTATCAAAAGACAATTAAAATGCTATGAAAAATCTGTATAGTTGACTAAATGCTTAAATGATAATCTATTTTTCTAAATACATAAACATAATTTGATAAAAGAATATTTAATGAGTGAATATTTTAGAAAATCTTATTCAAATGGTTTTTGGTGGAAAGTTACATAAAAACTAGAAAACCTTTTATTATATTAAAAAAGTATTGCTCAATATTAAATAACTAAAGACTTACTATATCAAAATATTTCTTATGCAATTGAAGATTCTAATTTCTTTTTGGATGATGCAAAAAAATAAACATTTGACAAAATCTTAAACAACCCTGACCCTGCTTAAATATGAAAGTTATATTGGTTTATCAAAAAAGTATTAAACTCATTTAAAAAAATAACTATAAACATCATTTCCAAATGCTATTGGTTTTCCAATTAATTATTTCATAATTCCCTTTACTTTTTTTTATTTGTTTTATTTTTCTTTCCTTTTAATTAATCCAATCTCCAAAAGTACCTATACTAGTCTCTACTGTTTCCTACATTTTTGTATTTCTCTATAGAAATTATTTATCAATCCTCTTTTGATAAACTCAATTATACTTTAAAAGTCGTTTAATTTTAATAAATAATTCTCAAAATACTTTAACATTGATAATATCATCTTTGTTATTATATCATCCCCTTCTATAAAAAACATTGCCAATATAACCAAAGAGAATTATATTGGAGCATATTACATACATAGAGTTAAGTAAAATGCATTTACACACATACTCAAATCCTCTATTCCTAATCTTAAAAAATGATGATATAATGTAGGCATTCTTTTCTTAAATTTAAAATTGAATTTTGCCATCAATAAGAATAACCCAGGAGTATTATTAATATAACATTATCTCCATTCTCTATCCATTATTATAGTTCTTAAAATTTCAAAGATAGCTTCATCATTATTGAAATCTAAATACATCAGAGCTGCTACAATGAAATTCATTCCCTAACCATATGAAACCTCTGAATCCAAATTACTATAAGCTACTAGTATATCCTTAAGTCTTTAAAGTACTTCTTCTTTCTAAAAGTAATCTGAACTCTTAAAAGTACGATTAACATCTTTAAAGATGCATTCATAATTTTTTTCTTTCAATTAGTTTCTTAATTGTCCAAATTAACATGACATTTGGCATTACATTGTTATAAAATCAAAAATTTGCCTCACTGTTAATGATCTTGTAGTAAATATTGATAATAGTAGGTTTTTGTTTGAATCGTACATTCCTGTTGTTAAAAGATGTTACCACTCAGAATGTGATAATACCTATATATCTAATTTGTAATATTTTAACTCTAACTTCAGTTATTCATAATAATCATCTTCCCATACATATTTTGGAATAGGTTTTAAAATAGCTAATTCATCCTCAACCTTAATCTCATGTGAACTTTTTTCATCAAAGAGTGAATATGCCTACCGATTGCTTTTTCTGAATGGGTTAAAGTGTTGCTAAATCATATTGCTTAAGTATTATATATAATAAACTTAATATTATGAATTAAAAAATGTACAATAAACAGCTAACCCATCCAAAAAATTTAATAGTCCATATAAAATTAAGTAAATATATATTTAAACCAAATATGAATAAAATAAGACTTAAGTAGAATTTTAAATGCAAACTGGTTAAAACCTTTTCGCTATGGCAAGTTAGAGATTCAGTGAAATTATAGTAAACAAATAACTTATGTCCCAGTTCTAACAGGCTATTTACAAAGTATTATTAATTTACAAACAAAATAATTAGGAACAAAAGGTTGTGCTGTTTGTTTTGTAAACTCATACCGAGCTTTAATTTGGAATATTACTTTTTCTAAATATCATAAAATGATAAAATGGTTTGCATAAAAAAAATACAAAGGTTTATTCCAAATTTTCTTTTTTAGAAATCAATATTTGTTTATAATTTATATAGAATTCTCTAAAATATTTAAATTTCTCATCATTAAAATACAATTTTTAACATATCATATTTTAGCCATTCTTTATTTAAATTAAATATGAAACTTGCTCATTAAAATGAACTATGACTGCTAAAAGAGTTTGTCCAGAATGCTTTTTTTTCTAAATTAATGATAATATATATTATTTAATTATATAAATTATAAATAATTGGTTTAAATAATACAGAATTTTATAATTAAGATACTCTTTTATATATTTGTTACAAATGACGATAAAATTCAATTTTTATCGATCCTCTTCTCTTTTGAAGTGCAGGTGAAATTGAATTAATGAAATGCTAAGTTTTTTAATTTAGTATAAATTGAAATAGAATAGTTAATATATAACATTATCAATGATAGCTAATTCAATAATGTGATTGCAGAACATTCTTTGGATTGATGTTTGTTAAAGAACTAATATTGGAAGAGTAAAGAAAACTCTGCATTGAATTATTGTAAAAAAGAATTGATTTCTATACCTATTATTTACTTGGATTAGAAAGAAAACTTATTAGTATTACCAGATATATGATCTGAATAAACTTTTGAGAATGAGTAAATTAAAAAAGGACTTTTTTAAATGTCCAATTAAGTTTGATTAATTCATATTAATATATAATATATTCTTAATGCGCCAATCAAATCTTAGTATAATGTTTTAAGTATGCAAAATATTATGTGACATTTTTAATAATAAAAATGGCAAGAACTAAATAGACTGCAAGAAAGAGTACTGCTGGTAATAAGAAACCAACTAAACATTTGGCTACTAAGGCTGCCAGAAAGACTGCACCAGCTGTTGGAGCTGCAGGTGGATTGAAGAAACCACATAAATTTAGACCAGGAACAGTTGCTTTGAGGGAAATCCGTAAATATTAAAAATCAACTGAATTGTTGATTAGAAAATTACCCTTCTAAAGATTAGTTAGAGAGATTGCTCATGAATTTTAGAAGGAACTAAGATTCTAAAGTTCAGCTGTATTGGCACTTTAAGAAGCTGCTGAAGCATACTTGGTAGGATTATTTGAAGATACAAATTTATGTGCAATCCATGCTAGAAGAGTCACAATAATGTCCAGAGATATCCAGTTAGCTAGAAGAATCAGAGGTGAGAGATTTTGATATTCTTACAAAATTTAACAAGAAAAACATATATATTATATAAATAAATAATGTGGTTCGCAAATTCATACACGTTCATTAAAACACGAATAGATTATCATATGAGAAAACCTCATCAGATATAAAAGGAACAATAAGAAGTAATTTAATAACCAAGTTTGAATGAAAAATGCAAGTAAAGATCAGTAAGTGCTAAAAGTAAAATGAAAATTAACATTCTAAAAGTATATGAGTTATTGAATGATAGGATTTCTAAAAGATTTCAAAGGATGATTAATATATTCATAATACAATTGAGTTAAATGATATTAAATATATTGAAGAAGCTACAAAGGAAAATAAAATTCTAGAGAAGAATGATTGGTAAATTATCCTAAAAAATAAATCGATCTCTGGATACAATGTTTAACAAATACACTAATCAATTGTGTTATAGACAATGGAATATGACATGTAAACTAATAAATTAGTTGTAGACGAAGACAATTATGGATTTTTATCAGTAATCAAGAATAGAACAAGTAGGAACTAAATAATCAAAGTTATTCAATATTGAAAAAGTTAGATACTCTACATAAGATTTAGATTGAAAAGGATGTAGAGAGAACGATTATTCACGATATGTTTAAATAAGTATTAATTATTAATTCAGAATAGCATGAAAATTAATAATCTTTAAAAAATATTCTCATTGCATACTCAAATTATGATAAAGAATTAGGATATGCTTAAGGACTTAATATCATAGTTGCAAATCTATTAGTTTGTTATGATTTAATTGTTAATGATTAATAATTAAATGATTTTGAAGTAATGGATGAAGATAGAGATGAAACTGTGTTCTTTATCTTCTTATATATAATGAAAGATCAAAATTGGAGAGTTGTATTTTTGGAGGGTTTGGAATATTTAAGACTTAAAATAGATATGCTTGAATAAATGATGAAAAAAAAGATACCTGAATTACACAAACATTTCTATGATGAAGGGATTGTAAAGATGAATTTGTATTTAGACTGATTTTTTTCCTTTCTTTTCTCGATTCTATATGACATTATTGATGTACAATATCCCTTGGAGATTTTCAGGCATGATTCTTGATCTTTTTCTAATTGAAGGTGAAGAAATTATACACAAATTGATACTAGCTATGTTATTATATCACAAAAATAAGTTGATAACCAGAAACTATAGCGATATTAAAATATTTTGTTAAGAATCTCTAATTAATAGTTTTCTAGAGATATTTGATGCCTCTTAACCTAATTTAATGGCTATATTGCAAAAACTTAATTTATTATGATATTGATATCTATATTTTGTGTAATTTTAATACTACTTAAAAGTAAATCAATTAAAAGCTTTTTTCCCAACTATAATATAATCATCATAAAGTTTTTTCTTGACATAAGGGTTTTTTACCTTTGGTTTAACATGTGGTTTAGTGATTGGAGGCAATTTGGAAGGTAAACTTCCATCTCTAACTTTTTCGTTTTCATCATCAGATTAATTCAATTTACCTTCCAATTTCATTTCCAGTTTTATTGTCCCAGGATAAATACCCTTATTTAATCTCTTCTTTGGTTTTGTAATAGTAATAGGTTTTCCAAATTGAGTACTATCACTTGATTGAGACATTGGAGCATCCCAAAATTCTTCAAAGAACTCATGTCTAAGTGCTTCTTCTGCACTGATTCTTCTATTTGGATCAAGTTACAACAATTTATAAAGCAAATCTATACAATCAGATCCAGCATGTGGAGGTACTAATCTTTCTAATCCTATTCCTTTTTACAGTTTAAAATTAAATTCCATATGAGAAGCTTGAGACTTAAATCTATTCAATAATTCAACTTCAGGTGTACCTAGGATTTTGAATATTTTATTAATTTAATCTAATTCATTTTCCCCTTAAAATAGAGGTAACAATGCAATAATTTCAAACATTACACATCCAACTCCCCAAAGATCCATTTTTTGATCATAATAACCATCTGTCATTAAACATTCAGGTGCTCTATACCATCTTGTGCTTATATATTCAGTGTATGGATGAGTAGAATGTATACCTTTACAACTACCTAAGTCAGCTACTTTAACATTATCATTTTTTATCAGAATATTTTCAGGTTTAATATCTCTATGAAAGAAGTTACGTTTATGCATGTAATCTAAGGCTTTTAATACTTAATGCATATATTTTTTAACTTTAGCCATGCTTAAATAGGAAGTTCTATTCTTTATGCAGTCATAAAGATTCATTTCCATTAATTCGCATACTAAAGCTAATCTTCCACTTGGTTCATCATAGAGGACTTCATGCAATTTCACAATATTTGGATTTTACTATAATTAATGTAAAGCTTAGATTTCTTTTAAGTTCTTTACTTAATCCTAATAAATATTTAAAGATCAATTTACCACACTTTCAAATCTATTTTTCATACATTTAATTGCAACTAATTATCCAGTTATCATTGATTTAGCCTTCAAGACTTCTGAAAATGTACCTTCACCTATTTTCACCAAAATGTAATATTGATTCATATACTCAATAAAAAAAATAAATTTGATTTTTTTACTAATAAAAATAATTATGGGGCTCATTGAGAAAATCAAGGAAATTGAGGAAGAAATGGCCAGAACTCAAAAGAATAAGGCAACTGAGTACCATATGGGTTAATTGAAGGCTAAATTGGCCAAATATCGTACCCAATTATTGGAGCCACCTAAATCTGGTCCAAAAGGAGAAGGATTTGAAGTTTAAAAGTTTGGTAATGCTAGAGTTTGTATGATTGGATTTCCATCTGTTGGAAAGGTATAAACATTATATATATCTTTAAGTCCACCATTCTTTCAACTTTAACAAAAACTCAATCACTTGTGGCTGCATATGAATTTACTACATTAACATGCATTCCTGGAGTAATTGATTATAAAGATGCTAAAATTTAATTGCTTGATCTTCCAGGAATTATTGAAGGAGCTTCTGAAGGTAGAGGAAGAGGAAGACAAGTCATTGCAGTAGCTAAAGCTTGTGATCTTGTATTAATGGTTTTGGAAGCAGATAAAGCTGAAGATCAAAGAAGGAAACTCACTTTGGAATTAGATAAAATGGGTATTAGACTTAATAGAAGAAGCCTGATGTAACAATTACACCAAATAAA
>JPFL01000386.1:6828-54535 GCA_000733385.1 Paramecium biaurelia
CTAATTCAGGATGTTCTTCTTTCCATTTATTTTTTCTGATTTTATTTTTTAACTTCTCCTCTTAAAGTGGTTCTATTTCAATTAAAAAATTCCTAAATTCTATTTACCTCTAAGTTGGTGTATAATCACATAATTCATAATATAATTAATTTTTATTCTCATTACTAGTTAGTAATGCTATATCAAGATAAGAATTTTTTTGAGGTCCAAAGTTTCCTTACAATTCTTAATTTTGTTTATATTTAACCATTAAAGTATCATTAGGAGATATAGGTTTATTTTAAAAAACTTTGAATTCATATCCTGGTTTTTAAGTTAAGGCAACTTAGAATACTTTTCCTAAAAGTTGCTTCATATAAAGACTAAATTATTCATTTAAAAATGTCAAAACTGATTAATCTTCAGTTTAAAACTCCCTATATTTATTATCTTATCTTATATTAGATAACTTTCTTTATATTACTACCATCTATAGAATAGACTATTTAATTTAAGGAGGTTGTAAGACTACTTTATTAAAGTTTTTTTCAAATTCTTCTTTATACTTTGGATATTATTTCTTTATCGATTCTTTTATATAAGGATCTTGCAAGGAATTAATATCTTTTTATAATCTATCATTAAGTTAAGATAATGTAGGAATACTAATTAATTATCTAAAATATTCCTCAACTTTTTTTTTTGTTATGTTATCAATATTTTATCTAAATTCTTGATTTCCAACTTATATCCAAAAAGCCTTGGACCAAAACAATAATTCTAATTCATTTTATGGTATTTTATTTTATTTTTTATATTCAATAATCTCAGTCATAATTTATTATCTACTAGCCCATTTTTGAAATACTTCGATACATTTATTTTAATAATTTTAATCATTACTTTACTAGACTTCTTTTATTAATTAAGCTTTATAATTTTTTAATTCTTAAAATTAGATTTACAAAACATCTTATTAAATAATTTCAAACTAATTTTTTTCACTCATTAAAATTGATAGTTTCTTTAATAAATCATTATTTTTTAATTACTCCTCATTTTTAATTACAACTTTAAAGTCTTAACTAAAAAATTTGGAAGTAAAAACACTAATTGCATTATATGTTGTAGAATTATAATCAGTAATACTCTTCATTTGATTAAATGGTGGAAATTAATCAGTAATTGGTTTGTAAGCAGAAGATTCTCCAACAAAATAAGGTAAAGTGATATAAAAATTATAGATATTCTTTGCTATTTGAAATTACTATTCAAAAGTATATAAATCTTTTTAAACATTCATAAATTCTATAAATTTATTTATTTCATTTTAATCTTTATCTTTGAATGCAACTGCAGCAAATCTAACTCTTTCTACTTTTTCAAAAAAAAGTTATTTTTATGGTCTAAAGAAACCCAAACCTTTAAGTAGAGAGGGCAAGAAAATTACAAAAGGATTATCCTTATAAAAAGTATCTATATAAATAGGTATTAAATCTTTATATATGTCACCTTATAATATTTAATTTTACTTTTCTGACTCTTTTAAAATATATTATTCACAAATTTAACTAATTTTCTCTTCCCTTTAAAATATTTCTTGATATTATCCTAAACACTTTTTTTGATAATCTTATTTTAATTTTGAAACATTTAAAACATAAGTATTATAAAACTATTAACCTTATTATTTATTTGATCTTTCACTTGCTAATAATTTAAGTCTTTATGAAAATTGTATTGTATAAGATTTTAAAAAGGTTGATTTTTATTCCTTCTCTTCCTTTTCTCCTTCTAAAATTGAATCAATTAATTTATCAAATATTTTTGAATGATTTCTTAAATTTTGACTACAATCATGAATTAATTGAAATTCAAAGGTTTTCAAATCATTTGTTAATCTAATTTTTAAATTGCTTTATAAATTAACTTGAAGCATAACTTTAATTATTTTATTATTTATATAAGGAAAGAGAGATTCAAGTACTTATAAAGAGATGTAACCCAAATTATATCCATTTTTATCAAAGTAATCTGATGTTATTTATGTAGTTGCTTTCATATTTAATTATCCTAAAATCTAATCAAAAGTCCTATTTAAATTGGCTTTATTAGTATTCTACATTATATCATAAGCTATTTCTAAAATTGAATCTAATGCTTCCTATTAAAATTTTGCTTCGACTATTAATGCACAAAATAAATAGAGATAATTCCATCTAAATCTTAGAAATTATAGTATTAATTATTAAACATTTTAAATTATGTTAAAAGCACAATTAGCTTCTTCAATTGTTGTTGCTCTTTACAATTCTGAATATAAACTTAAATAAATTTCATTCCACTTCTCAAATTATGATATGTTAAATTTCTTTGGAACTTCACAAGAATTAATCTCTTGCTTTATAAATTCAGTCAACTTTTTTTTAAATGAAAAACATTATCCTTTCAAAGTTCTTACACGCCTTGACTTTAAACTTTTATAAAAATATTTGACAGATGGAATATCAATAAAAGAATAGTAATCCTTCTAAGAATCCATGATATCCTTTTCAAGTTCATTCAATTATTTTTATAAATCTGATTTATTTTCCTTGATCTTCTTTGCTGAATTTACAAAATAATAAGAATTTAGATAAAAATTTAATTTATCTACAAATATATATCCTAAAATTTTCTCAATACCTTTATTCTACCTTTCTTAAACAAGATAATCTTTAAATGCATAAATATCTGTAAAATTTTGACTTCTATATTTTTCTTATAAATCTGGAGGAAGATTTAATAAGAACTTTTCTTATAAACTATTTGTCTATTTAGGAACCTTACTTTAATCATCTGTAACAATTTATGTAAGTAATTCCTATTCTTGTGTATTTAAACATTCAAAAACAGCCATTTCAAATTCTTAAGGAGTATTACCTGTAAAATTTTAATAGGTTTAATCAATTTTTGTTAAAATATTTTTAGGCATTTGAGAATTTTAACAATTAGGAGATTGCATGTAATCTTTTATAATCTTTTTGTAATAAATAAAATTCATATGCTTAAAAGCTTCATCAGCACCTTTCAGATATGCTTTTTCATAAAAATGAGCTATCCATTAAAAAAATTGATACCCAAGACTTCATAATATTTCTAATTAATATAGTGACTTAAATCGGAATTTTGTATGTGTCTATTCCTAAATTTGTATTTATTCAAAATAGTATTTAATACTTTTAGGGCTTTTTAGAGACAATCTTTTTATGCATATGAATTAAAGAGTATTTTAAATAACTCTTGTAGAAATACCAACAATCTCGGATCTAATATGAAAAAAATATTACTTTGATTTTATTATCCTATTAATTTGCAAATTTATTATAATTATTAATCAGTAGATAAATCCTTTTCAATGGTTTAAAGCAATATAATTTCTTCATTATTTTATGGGTCCTAATGCATTTCTTTTACCAAAATATAAAATAAATATAATATTAAATTTGAATAAAGTAAATAATACAAAATTAACATTTTTTTCTCAATATAATCTTACCACTGCCATAATCCTCTTCTTATTTCTCCAACTTTAAAAATCTTCTCTTTATCTAAATAATAATACTTAATTTTATCAAATTGAAAGTCATTTTTTTTGGCTATTCTATTTAGTACATAGTTGTCTTTATTCACATTTAATATTTTTACTTTGTTTCAAATACACTGACCAATTATATTCAGAGTATTTAAAAAATCTTTAATTTTTTGAATAATCCTAGATAAAGGATTGATTGTTTGATTATTTAATAATTAATAGAAGTTATAATAAATGAATGGATAAATTGTAAACAACATTTAAATCAAATATTTAGGTTTATCATTTATTTTATCTAGTTATAAAGTTCTTAATTATCACTAACCACATCATCCTATATGATAGATGAAATTTAGAATCTAGGTCTAATTTCTTCATTGTAAGTTTCCATCTTTGCTATGATTAAGAATCTATATTATTAAAAATTAGCTCTTTTTAAAAAATTATCTCTTTCTGCTTGACTCATTTTTTAGAATTCATCACATGAAAGTTCTAAAATATATTTATATAAAATAAAAACTTAAAATTTATTATCCTTAATCATTAGACACACTTACAGTTAGATTTCCAGTTGTGTCTGCTATTTTAGCATTAAAAATATATTTGTAACTAGGTTTATCATAATTTAATTTGCAATTTTAACAATGATATTACTTTGTTTATTGTACATAAACAACTTTTCTTTTGCAATTCTCACATCCTTCATAAGATAGATTTTTAGTAAATATTGTAGTTATATAGGCTCTAATTTCATAGAATTTTACAAATTTGTTGTCTCTAATACCTTCAAAATCCTTTTTTATTTATTCTATATATGATAAAGCAAATTTCTTCTTTGATTCTTTTGGTTTTGATTCTATAAAATCTTTGTTTTTATTATAAAATTCATAAAATTCTTGAAATCCATTAATTTTCTCTAAATTAGATAAATCTTTTTCATATATAGTTGAATTAGTAACTGTTAAACTTCTAACCATCAAGTAATCAGTCACTTTTAATCCTCTAAAGGCTACGATATCATCTTTTTAAAATTACCATTTTTCTGCCTAAGATCCCCAAAGAACAATATCTATTCCTCTTTAAGTTTGATCAAACAAGGTGATATTTTTCTTAGATTTATTTTCATTTGACTTAGTCATAACTTATATCGTTGGTTTAATATCTATAATAACTCCAAGGACATCACATTTTTCATCTAAGGACAAAGTATCAATATCTTCAATAGTTTTAATTTAATATGCAAAAACATCAATTTCTTCATCTTCTTCGGCAATGGATATTTTTGAAAAATCTTCAAAATGAATTTGATAATCACTTGAATTTAAATTTTTGCTTGAATATCTATTTGATTTTACTTAACCATTTTCAAAATAATAAACTTACCCCATTTCAATTAAATCATAAAATTTATCACAAGCATTATTAAAGAATACTCCTTAAATAGTTTATTTATCTGAATCGATAATTTCAATTGAAAATAATTTTCCCTTACCACTTTTAAATGGAGTAATATCAGATTTTAAAGTAATTCTTCCTTTAATTTTGAATCCTCTCATCCCAGGATAGAGTTCTGCTATTTTTAATAAATTTTTATCAGAAGGAGATTAAAACAATTGATTTACAACTGTTTATACATCTGGTTTAGATTACTATTGTTTTTATTAGATTGATAATTTAACACCAGATTTAGTTTGCTATTAATCAAAATTAACATTTTCATTAAGTTATTTTTATTATTATTATGGTAACATGGATTATTTTTTATTTGAATTTAGATTGAGAACATGAGGAGCTTTAGGAAATTAAATTTCTGTTGTTCCATTTGGATTTGTATAATTCTATACATGCAAATTAAATTAATACCATCTTTTTATATTCTTCATAATCCAATGGTTATCCAATTTAAACTTTATCTAAATATAAGACATCATGCTTAGTTACAATATAATATGATTATCTCATTTTTAATTCTAAGATTCTAATAATTGGTTTCATTTTTGAGATATTTGTTAAAATAGAAGGGCTTAAATTAAGTATATGCATATTCATTTTGGCAAAACCATCACTACAAACACACAATGACAAATTCCCAATTTTTGTATTCATATCATTTTTATCTTCTATTTGTAAAATTTAAACACAATATTGTGTTGTACCATCCTGGTATTCCACCATACTTTTTAAAGCACCAAAAGTTAAATGTGTAACTTTTTCTGTCATTTTTCTAGTCACTAATATTAGTTTAATTTCTAAATTTTTTTTTTTGATTCTCTAATAATCGCGCCTGAATTTTATAATAATAAAAGTATTGTAAAAAATATATTAATTGTGTTAGTGTTGGTTAAGATTTACCAGTATATTATATATCTTTTTTATATCAAAATCTCTAGTTAGTATCAATTATCATACATCAAGTAAAAAATCAAAATCTAAAGATCCTTTAAAATGGTAATTCTCAAAAATTCTAACTTTTCTAATAGACTTGGGTTTTTATAACTATATTAAAAGATCATACGTACATAGAAACTATTGAATTTGAAGTTCTATATACACTTCTTAAAAATGAAATAATTATTCTTACAAGCTAAATCTATATTATTATTTCAGGGTCCTTGTTGTTAAAATTGATTCTACATTTTTATTAAAACTCTCTCAAACAAAGTTTTATCCTATAAATAAGTATTTTCAATTGAAATCATTAAATTATTCTAAAATAATGATTTAATTATTCTGGTTAATAATAATTGAGAGATATAATTAATAATTTTGATAATAATGTTAGAAAAATGAAGTAAATGTGTAAAATATATTTACTTATGATAATGTACTAATTTTTAGGAATCTATTTTCATTTATTGCAAGTTAATATTAAATAAAATACATATTATATTTTTATTCTAATAAGCCTTAAATTTATTCTTAACATTGAAATTTATAATTATAACTTCTTCAAATTTGTATTCTATAAATTCATAATCAATTAAATTATTTGTCCTTAAATTCAAATATATTTTTGATAGAGAGGATTGTTTTCATAAGAAATAAGTATAAGAATTCTTGAATTATTTATATCATTTAAATATTTTATTTCTTTGTTATAATAATTTATGCTATTTAGTTTTATCTTATGATATTTAGGTGATTGCACCCTTAATTAGTTTTACAAGAATTCAAAGTTCAAAAAATATATTCAAAACTGGCCTCGTAGCTCTAAGGTTAGAGCTTCAGTCTCATCAGCTGAAGGTTGAAGGTTCGAGTCCTTCCTTGTCCATTTTTTATCGATATTTATAAACTAATATAAATAGTTTGGAAGGATATTCATTGAATACTATTTTAAATAGATTGGCAAAAATAATTTTCTTAAATTTTGAAAAATATAAATAAATGAATAGTTAAAGAAATTTATCTGTATTTATTATATCACATCTTTATTAACTAAGAACAAAATGGTCTAAATTTATTTATTAATTTCAAAAAAGAATGAAAATAAATCTCTGTAGCTTCAAGAATTAAATAGAATATAGTATCAAATTTGATAATAGAAGTATAAACTAGATCTTTTCCTTCAAATCAAAATTCATTTTTCTATAAATATTTCTAGTACATTTAAAGATAATATAAGCATTCTTAATCAATTTTTTTGTCTTTTCGGCTTATAAAATTATTAAATAAGAATCGATTCATATTTTTGGTCGAATTTTCTCTTTTTTTAGCTTTATAGATTGATGCTTATTTCTAGCAAAATTTTATTGATCAAAACTAATATCTTATTTATATTCTAGGACATCTTTAAGATTATCATAAATTTGACATTAAATTTAAATTAAAAGATAATTTATTGAATTATATTGAAAGAATCAATTGATTTTTTGTTTTATAACTATAATTCATTCCTCTATTTGTAATTATAGAAATGAATCTGTTAAGAAATACTTAAAGAATTTATATTATTTTCTTAAGAACTATTCACATTTAATTAATTAAGGAAATCTTTTTATTTAAAAATATAATTATTATTATGGCAAATTAGGCAACAGCAGTAGCATATGCAGCTCTTTTATTGGCTGGATCCAAAACTCCATTAACTGTTGAAAATGTTGAAAAACTCACAAAGAAAGTATTCATTAATTGAAATATTTTTACAGGCTGGTGTGAATGTTCCATCATAATTGGCAACCTAATTCGTCAGAGCCTTTGAAGGAAAAGACATTATAACCCTTCTTTCAGTCGGAGGAGGTTCAGGCCCAGCACCAGCTGCTTAACCAGCTTAAGCTGCAGCCAAACCAACTGAAGCACCAAAAGCAGCTGAAAAACCAAAAGACCCAGAACCTGAAGAAGATGTTGATATGGGAGGTTTATTTGATTGAGTAAATTACAAACAGTACATTAATATATATTAAACTTTGCAAATTATAAGGGCATTCTTTTCATTTATGCAATTAAAGAATTTATTTTCTATTTTTTCATTTTAATTAAAAACTATTTTAATATAATTATTCTAATCTCTTTAAAAATTGATTTAAATGATCATGTATTGGAGTTGAGGAATAAAATCAAATATTTCATCAAATAGTATAATCCTAATCCTAAATAGAAAGAGTTCTAAATGATTAACTTTAAAATCATTTAAATTTATTTACTCTAGATAATTGATGTTTTAAATGCTTTTGATATTAACTTTTTAATAACTAAACGCAAGTGTTATTTATTCAACTATCTGAATATTATTATCAAAGAGGTTTAAAAATAAGTATTATTTATACTTGTTGAGTTTATCAAGATAATTATTGTCCTGCAATTTTCCTTCAAAGCTTATATTCCAATAATCAGATAATCAGAATTATTTAAATCCATATACACTAATTTAAATTTAAAAAAATTGGTTTTTCTAATAAATGATCTTTAAGATTTAATTTTCTTCATATTGGAACCAGATAATAGATAATGTGAAATTATCAAATTTTTATTTATTTCATATAGTGTTCTTTAAGTATGGATGGTAACTTATTTATTATAATTTTGAAATATCCTTTATACATTCAATATATCACAAAAAAAAAAATGGCAAGAAAGTGTTTACCCAGGATAAACTGTTGAATTGTATTGAAAAATAATCTAACAAGGCTGATGAAACGTTGTATAGCCTCATAAATCAAATTTCAACCTCTTTGTTTTACTTATGCAGAAATTAAGGGAACATGAAAAATACTCTAATAACGAGAGGATGTCCTATTTCTAAATATAGATATTTTGCGATGGGAATATATTTTTTATAAGGTTTATGAGTTGATAACTTATTATGAAAATCACAAAAAATTCTTCCACGTTCAAATGATTGAGAATCTTATAAGTGATAATTATTTCCATTTTCCTTTGAAGACAGGGAAAATGAATAATTCACCTATAGAAAATATCTATCTTTAACTGAAATCAAAGATATTGATTGATTAATGAATGAATTTTATATCATCAATTATTGATCACATAGAAAAAACTGCAAATTTGATAATTATTATAGCCAGAAGAAATTATTTATTAAAATAATACATATTTTTAAAATGTCTTTAACTTTTTATGTCTTATTAATAGCTCCACTATTCTTATTAATTGGAATATATAAGTTTTGTTTTCAAAGAAAACTTGGAAATAGAAGAGACTAATTTGGAACTTTGCATGAGAGAATGAAAAAAAAATTATTTTATGGTTATGCTGAATTAATCAATACTATGTCCAATGAAGACTTAAAAGTGTTACAATAAACATATGAGAACACAATTAAAAATGCTCAATCTATTAAAGTGTAAGGAGTAAAAAAAGTTAAAAATCTATCAAAAAGACTTAAAAAAGTATTATTTGTAGATGAATTAGATCAAATTACAACTGAATAATCTACTTTAATATGAATATAATTTGTATCAGTCTATAGACATAGATTTAAATATATTATATAAATCTAAATGTATTTGTATACTTTTTTTATATTTGATGCCATATTTTTCTCAAAATTATTATACAATTAATCACTTTAGAAAAAGGGAAGAATAAAAAGAACTAGTCTAATGCCTCTAAATTCTTTTATTAAAATATTAATAAATTAATTTAATATGACTTATTGTGATCACTAAAGTTATCAGAAAATGATAATAAGTCATATCCAATTAATTTTATATCAAAATCATTCCAATTTCTTTAGATGACTCATATTTTTTGATATTATTATTTTGTTATTAAATTTATCGTTAAAAATTTTAAAATATTATTTATTAACTATGTAACAAATTCGATCTCCTTTGTCACCAATTGATTCTAATCAGAATACTTATAGATCAAAAGCTTCTAAGACTTAAGATATAAATTATTAGATTCAATTCTAAATATACAAATCGAAACTTTCGACTGTCCCTGATTCTCGATAAGAAAATAATGCTGGTTACATGAGCCCCAGAAATACTAAACTAAACACTTAAACAATTCTTTCTCCTAATTGCAGATCACCCTTAACAACAAAAAAATAAATAAATACAATTTAATCTCCTTATAACTTATCTATTCATTCTGCTTAATCACCAAGTAAAATAGGAAAAAGCACTACTCATAATATAAAATAAGAACTTGATTATTTTAAATAAAATAACAATAATCTATAAAAGTAAATCCTCGATTTGACTTCTTTAATTTAACGTGGTTAGTCAAATACTCTAATAAAGGAATTAAAATAAAAAATCTAATTATTAACTTAGATGAATGAGAAGTTAACTTAAGAGAATAAATAATTGCAATAAAAAGGAGATATAAATCAACTTCAATAAAATATAGAAGAATAATTAAAACTAATAAAAGAGAATGAATAAAAATTGAATGAAATTAAAGAGAATTAAAAACAATATTAAATTTCTCAGCTTGATCTAGTAAAGAACTCCACAACTGACTACATTACTTAACTGATTCTTGATTTAGAGGAAAGAGTCCACATTCTGATAGTTGAAAATGCTAATTTAAATAAAATTTTCAATTAAAAGATTAAATTAAATGAAAGATTTAACACTTTGGAGTTGTAATTGAAATAAGCATAGGTTTAATTTTAGAAAGTAAAGGTTGAAGAAAAATTAATAAAAACGAAATATAATTAAATAAAGAAAAAATGAAATTTAAAATCGGTTTTTATAATTTATATATATACAAAATGAATAATAATGAAGCAAAACCCTAGACACATTAAGCTAAGGCAAGATTAAAGGCTGCTAGATCTATTTTTGAATTAGCTGATACTAATAAAGATGGTTTTATTACTTTTGATGAAGTATTATTATTAAATTTATCATGAAGGTACCAAAATTATTAATTGAAACAAATAAACTTATTTCAGATGAGAAATATGAACCTACAAAAGAGGAAATAGATTGTTGGATTCATATGACAGATTTAAATAAAGATAAAAAGGTTAGTGTTCATGAATTTGAAATTTTAATATTAAAAGCCCTCTAAGCATAAGGTATTGATTTAGATGGATAATGATTAACTTATATAACATTTAGTAATTCATTTTTATTCAATTATTTATCAATTGTTTAATAAATTTGGAGAATTATTTATTTGTAAATTATTGTTAATATAGCATAAGTATTAGTTCATCAATCAACTCCTTTATTATGAAATTAAGATCCTTATATTGATTTAATAATGATGATTAATTTTCTATTTATTTGTACATAGAAAAGTATATGAATTTATTAAATATTAAGGCTTGTTTTTTCTTTTATTTTCAAAAAATATATTAAAAGATTTTCATTAACAATGGTAAATTTGATTGTGATAATTCTTTTAGCCAAAAGCTCCAAAGACATCCAAGGCAAAGAAGAATTAAAAGAAAGTAGCAGATAGAAAGAAGAACCCACTCTTTGTTAAAGAAGCCAAAAACTTCAGAATTGGAAATGATGTCCAACCAAAAAGAGATTTATCGAGATATGTCAGATGGCCTCGTTATATTCTTTTACATAGATAAAAAAAGATTTTATTGCAAAGAATCAAAGTGCCAGCAGCCATTCATTAATTCAGCAAAACACTCGACAAAAATCAAAGTAATGTGTATATTTTAATGTAAGGCTCAAAGGTCTATGGTCTTTTGAAGAAATATGCCCCAGAAACCAAAACTGAAAAGAAATAAAGATTAGTCAAGGCTGCTGAATCTAAGGCATAAAATTAAAAGACAGATAGCAAGAAAGTGACTGTTCCTAAATTCGGATTGAATCATGTTACTACTTTGGTTGAAACAAAGAAAGCCAAATTAGTTTTGATTGCTTATGATGTTGATCCAATTGAATTAGTTGTTTGGCTTCCATAATTATGTAGACGTTAAGAAGTCCCATTTGCCTTTGTTAAAAGTAAATAAATATATAATTATAAAAGACAAGGCTAGATTGGGAGCTTTGGTTCACTAAAAGACAGCAACTTGTGTAGCATTGACAGAAGTCAGAAAAGAAGACTAAGCAGAATTTGATAACTTAGTAATAAATATATATATTGTAGGCTCGTGATTTAAGATAACATTATAATGAAAATCATGAATTATTAAGAACTATTGGAGGTGGTTAAGTAGGAATTAAATCTAGACATCAATAAGAAGCTTTAAAGAAAGCATTTGAATTAGAAGAACTTAAGAAGACAAGTTAATGATCAAAAATATCAAAAATATAATATAAAATAAGAGAATTGTAAATAACTATTCTTAATCCTTTAATTTTCTTTCTAATTCTAAAATTAGATTTAAATTTTAATGAAAATTATTACAAGGATTAATTTTCTCTATATATAAATATAAAAAAATAAATACTAAATAAAAATGATCAAAATATGATAAAATCAAGCTGATGAAGAATCTGAATCTGTCATAACTTTTTTATATCTTCTTTTCTATTCTACTTCATCATCTATGGCTTCTTCTAATTCCCCGTTTTCTATTTTTTTTAATTTTCTTAATATCTCTTTTTTCAATGCACAAAGGTTGTTTATCTTTTCCACTGTAGTAAAATTACCATCTAAGATCTCATCATGAGAAAGAAAGGAAGTTTATGAATTAACATGATATCTGGGTAATTTAATTAAAGCAATATCAGCAGGATTTACACCAAACTAGAAAATAGTTAGTAAATACATTCTTTTTGTTTTCAGCTATTCTCTTCTTCCTTTCTTCTTATGTCATATTATCTCCTGTGTTAATAATTGAGTTGTTTTTTCTAAATACATTCTTTTTCTGCATATTATGTAAATACACTTTCTTTAGATCAACTGACAAACCCATAAATTCACCCAAACTCTATTATCCTAATAATCTTTATGTTTGCATATATATCTATCCTATGCTCTTACCGGGTAAGCACTCTGAGTTTATAATTTTGCGCCATTTTCCTATACCAAACTTCATGAGCGCCAAGTTCAGAATCTCCACTTCTTTCATTGTCCAACCTTAAATATGTAAAATATATAAGTACCTGGTGATAAAGTATAATTCCAAAGACTTTATGATTAATGGTGTACAATTTATTTAGACATTAATTTTAATATGTAACGATAGCCAACAAAAAAGAGTTTTTCATCTAATAAACGTAGTGATTCTGGAAATGAAAGAAAAAGGAGCGTTCATAATGACTCATCTTATAATCATAAGAGTGATGAAGAATTACGTGATGTAGTCAGTAAATTATAATTCAAAATTTTGAAAAAAAATGATCATTTGGCAAAGATGAAAGAAGAAATAATTGAATTATAAGTACAATGGTAAGAAGAGAAAAGAAATTGGTAAAATGAAAAATGTGCACTTGAAAGACAAACAGATTTTTATAAAGAGAATGTGTATGAAATTTATTATAATCATTAGTCATGCTGAAAGACTTAATAATCAAAAATTATAGATTCAGATTGATAAACTAACTTAAATGTTAACTGATTAATCAAAAATCAAATAACACTTTGATACAAATACTACTTTAGAAAAAGTAAGTGGATAATTAAATTAAGAAATTGATATATTATAAAAAGAAATAGGAACACTTAGAACATAAATAACATTATTAGATAATAAATTATTAACTAAAGAGGAAACTATTTCAGAATAATAAATTAGAATCTAAAAATTAAAAAAGAAAATTGATTAATAATTATAGGTTCAATTAGAAGAAAAAATGATTGATGTTGATAAATAAAAAAAAAGAAGTGGAGAAATTAAAGAAAGAGTTTCAGAATTAGAATTAAAACTCAAGAATTTAAGTTTAGAAAGTGAAAGAATTAAAAAAGATAATAAGTTTCTTTAATAAGAAAATGATTAATTAAGAATTTAATATGAAAAATCAAGTAGATTAATTCCATAATTAGAAGATTAAAAGTATTTTATTAATTTAATCATTTTAGTAAACGATCAGAAATAGAAATTAATGATTATGAATAGTAATTTGAAAAAATGAGTAAATAGATAAGAGATCTAAATAATTAATATGCAAATGAAAAACAATTTGGACAATCTCATAATGAAGAACTCAAAAAAAAGAATGCTTAAATTGATAATTTAGAATAACAAATTAATGAATAAATTAGACTATTACATGCTGAATAAAGGTAAACTACTTTTTTGAAGGAAGAAATGGAAAAATATAAAGAGTAATTAGAAAGATTACAAAGATAATCATAATAATTAACTGATGCTTAACATAAAGATATGGATATCTTAGAAGCTAAAATTGAAAAAATTAGTAAAGAAATGATCAAATTAAGAGAAGAAAATAGTATTTTAAAATCACAATTGTCAAATCAAAAAAAAGAACATTCTTAATATATCGACACTATTGATCAATTATAAAAATAAAATAGGGATTTAAAAGGCAAAAATAAAATCTTAATATAACAACATGATGATTTGGATGCTAGAATCAATCAATTAGCTTTAATAAAACAATAAAAAACAACTAAAGTTAGAATATAAGATTCTGATTTTAGGAAAAAAATGGCTAAATTAGAGCGCTCGGATAGTAGCAGTTCTTTTTCTGATTGAATTAATTAGTATAAAAATTATGTTAAAAAATTAAATGATTATTTAATGTTATCTTTATTTAAGATAGTTTTAAAAACTATTAATTGATAGATTGAGCTAAATTTAAATTCCAAAAATTTTATTAAAAAATTAAATTTCGTTCTGATATATCTTAATCCAAATGATATTTTTTATTATTATTATAAACCCAACATATAATCCTCTTATATTATTGACTCAAAGTTTATAAAAAATTCATTTACAAATTCAATTTATATTACACAAATCACAAATTTAACAAAGTTTTCCTTTTTAAGAATAAATTGCTTTATCAAATAGACATTAGTAATAACTTTATTGCTTCATGATTGTCAAATTATCAGCATACAAAATTTTAGCCCCTTAAATTAAATAATCTTCCTCAAAGTCAATTTAATACTCGTTTCTTGATGATTATTCACAATTTCTTAATATCTAGAATATTAAGTATTTAATACTTTCTTTACATTTTCTATAACTTCAATCTTAGCATAAGCTGATCCTTATGGAGCTTTTTCTAATAATTTTAATAAGAATTGAGCTATTTAGGCTCCAGTCATATGGTTCTTATGTTTATAAGCTAAACTCATAGCTGCCCTTAATGTAAGAGAACGATGTATTGGTTATAAATCACACATAGCCATATAGCAAGCCAATTCAATTTGTCTAGAAACACTTTAGTCTTTTTTTTAAATTTCGCAATTCATAGCCATTATATAATTTAAGCAGATTGGAATAATATCTGTACTTTTATCATAAAATAATGCTTGTCTCAATAAAGTTTTAAATGTAGCCAAGGCATCTTGAAATTTGCCATCAGTAGTTTGTTTGTATCCTTATTTTAGTAGAGATTAAGAAATTCTATTGAAATGCTATTTATCTAATACTGATGATAACATTTAAGGAGCAGCTTAAAGGAAGGGTATTTAAGTTATTTCCATAATTGAACCTAAACATAATTATTTCATATAATCTTTGCACAAATTAATATTGGTCACATTTTTTGTAGATTTTAATGATTATTAACATTATTAATATTATTCAGTAACTATCTATTCAGCAGGTGATAAAACTATTATATTAATTAGTATATTATACCTTTTTTATAATCAGGATATCCATATTATAAACTTTTATAATCCAAAGTTGCTTAGTTTAATTACATTTCTAAAAGTTCTTATTCATTTATTTCCCATTAACAATCTTCAAATGTTTCTTCTTTATCTTAATTCTCTTGGTTTTCTTTTATTTAATCATCTTTTTTAATCTTATTCTACTTTTCTTAATTGTCAGATGATTTCTGATTTCTTTCCTTGATTTCTTGATCTTCTATTATTTATAAGTTATATTATTAATCTTAATCAACAAAATTATGAGGCCAATTCATAGAAAATAGAGGATGTTATTTGGATTTAATAATCTAAACAGGAGGTGATAAGGTTTCTGGTTACAAAGATTACAACCATTCTAAATCTTCAGATATGATCAATTTTTAATCATATTCCAATCCATGTACTAATTTACTGAGATTGGCAATATGATTCAATTTGCAATCCTATAAAAATTAAATTCTTTGATTAATATTTCCAAGGTGTAATAATGTTTAGAATCTAGTATTATATTCATTTTATTCTTTGGCTATTGTACTTAATACATTTAACTTTTCTGTTTAACCTGTTATTGTATAGAGAAAAGATAAACATTGAGAGGATCTCAATTTCTATTAACAAACTTCGACTATATTATGATTACCCTATCTCATAGCTTCTTCAGATAGTTATTGATAACATAATGGATTCTTTAAGTCATCACATGTTCTATATGAGAGTTCTAAATTATTAGAAGATAATGCTAATTAAAATTTCGCTCTTTTGTCATCAACTAATTAATAAGCAATCATTGAAAATCCTTTTTAAAATAAATATGATGTAATCAAATCACCAAAGTTCTTATGTGTCTTTAAGAAATTTTTAATATATTTAATATTTTTATCCATCAAAGCTTATTTAAACAACATTTCAGAGCAATCAAGACTCATATTTAATAATTTACCAACATTATTCATGTAAAATAGTTTATATTTTTCCCCTAATTTATCTAATGGTTATTATAACTATATAAGATATGAAACAGTTTCCATAGTTCCAAAAATACCAGAATCTCCATTAATTAACAAATATTTTATGTGAACTTTGGTTGAATATATTATAATATTTTATGTTCGACTTAAAAATAATACTGACTTTATGTTTATTGACTCTGAAATCTAAGTAACTCTTTAAAATGATTTTGTAAACAGATATATGGCTTTTTTTGTTTAAATCATAACATAAGTATCATTAGTCAACACTTTTTTCATATTATTAAATTCTGCAGAACAAGGAATCTAATGGATTACTTAATTAGCCACAGGATCTAATACATTTATCATTTAATCAGTGTAAAAGATGGCTTTACCTCCTTAATAAGGAAAAAGCTTATCTGCTTTATGGCCTAGAGCTGTATGAGAATCTACTTCAAAATTATAAATTTCTATTTCAGAACTTTCTTTTGATTTTAAAATCTTAGATTTTCCAATAAAAATTGCAGTTTTACCCAAAAATATTTGACTGATATTAGTTTAACATTCAAAAATTACATATTTACATATTCCTCTTTATTTATTATGAGAGTTCTGTTTCAACCTGACTAAAAGTTAGTTTTTGGAAGTATCATAAATATTTTGTTAGATGAACTCAATATTATCTTATAATAGATTATCTGAAATAGAATTTGATATATCTTAAAAATTTTTTATGACTTTCTCTGAATTAGTCTATAAATCTATTAATTTAATTTATTTCTTGCTCCCAACAAATAAATTCTTATTATCCACCAAATCAATTGCAGGTCTATTTTTAAATAATGTAAATATATATAAAGCAGAATCACTTCCTCCTGCAAAATAATTATTATTCTAATGAACAGCACTAACCCAAAATCTATCTAATTCATAGTTTGTAAAACAGTCAATTTCAATTTTATTCTTCATATCCCAAAGTCTTATAGTGTTGTCTTCTGAATTAGATATAAAGTAATCTCCAAATGGATGAAACATAGCACTGCTCACATTATTCTATAATGATACTATATTTAAAATTACATTATGTCCCATATAAGAATCAATCTCAAAGCCTCTTGAATCACTAAATTTCCAAACTTTAATTTTCTTATCATCTGATGCTGACAATATTAAATTTTCTGTAGGACTGAATGAACACCAATTCACACCTTGATTATGTCCTTCTAAAATTTAAATTAATTCTAATTCATTTTATTATTCATTTTGAACCTATAGATTTAATTTGATTATTTTACATTCTTTTAAAAAAATCTTTTCTTCAATTATGTAATAGACCATAATCGAATAGTCTGATCTAAAGAACATGTAATTAGAAAATCTTTTGTGGGATGAAATTCACAATGCATTACATAATGACTATGTCCTGTTACTATGGCTATCATCTGTCTTGATTAATAATTCCAAATTCTAGATGTTTAATCATCTGAAGCTGAGACACACCAAGGCAATTCTGGATGAAAATGTACACATCTTACAAAATCTAGATGGCCACGCAATACAAATTAACATTTTTTAGTTTTGTAATTCCAAACTCTTACAGTAAAATCATCTGACCCTGAGACAAATAGACACAAAGATTAATGAAATTGAACTGATCTTACAGGACCTTCATGCTCAATGAAATCTTCTATTGTCTGTTTGTAATATTAAGCATATTTTTACTCTTCCCAATCTATAGTCTATCATTTGAATTGTTCCAGAATGTAATCCAACAAGTAACCAGGGTTGCTTTGGATGAAATGACAATCCTTTTATTCTCTCTGTTTTCTTGTGAAATTTTACAATCATTTATTTTTAATTTATTTATAAAAAATTGTGGGGGATATTTTTATTTAAGACAATATTAACTTTCTATAAGCACTTTTATGAAAATTTTATGTTAGATATAAACCTTTATTTTGAATTTTATTCATTTTAGGGAGTCTATAAATAGTCAAAAGAGAAACCTGAATTATAATTTAAAATATAAACTATATAAATTTCAACTTATTAATTTTAAATACAATAATATCAAATATCACATAACTAATTTAAAGAATACTACTATTTACTATTATAGATCATTCTATTTTTATCATTTTAACAATAATTATATAAAGATTTAAAGCCTTAGTTTAATTACATCAATTTAATAAATATAGTCATATAAAGTTTACATTAGAAGGTTGATAATTATATAAGTAATAACATTTATAAAAGAGTATAAACTTTGATAATATAATTTATATTTCATGAAAGAATTTATCTCTATGATCTTTGAAATCATTTATAAATCAAAGTTAATCATAAGAAATAATCATGTATATGCTTATTGAATCGATTAAAAATTGTTAAAATATATATGATTATATGTTTAATAGCAATGTCTTAAAAATTAATTATGTTTTTTAACTTAGATTTTAGTAAAAAGAATAACAACAATATAAATATAGCGATTAATGAATCACTTTATATTATCACTTAATGTATCATTTGTCTTACTTTTCTGTAAACTAATTATTCTTGGATTATAGATCTTCTATTGCTTTTTTGATAGCATCTTCTGCAAGCATACTACAATGTAATTTAACAGGAGGCAACTTTAAATAACTTGCAATATCAGAATTCTTGATGTTGTAGGCTTCTTCCAATGACATTCCTTTAAGAATTTCTGTAGCATAAGAACTAGAGGCTATGGCTGAACCACAACCAAATGTCTTAAAATTAGTATTAGGTTAATTGTGTTACTTTAAAGACAGCTTATTCAATGGTTTTACCATCCTCTCCAACTTAGATTTGAAGTTTCATAACATCTCCACATGCTGGTGCACCTACCAATCCTGTTCCTACCTTTGGATTAGTTTTGTCAAGTGATCCTACATTTCTTGGGTTTTCATAATGATCTATAACATTTGGATGATAGGAAAAGCGAGGAATAAATTATACCGATCGCTTAAGAAGAGTTAACATAAATAATAATAATTTAAATTTTTTATTATGGCTTAGAACCAAATAGTAGGAGCAATAAAAATTAAGGATGGATTATTTATTGGAGATGAATTTGCATCATAGGTTTAATATTGAATTTAAAAAAGGATCGAGAATTTATAATTACAAATAAAGTAACTCATATAATTAATTGTGCTGGTACAGAAGTTCAAAATAAATGGACATTAATGGGTGCAAAGTATTTAACTTTTAATTGGTTAGAACAAGATAACGAAGTATCAATTAAGTTTTTGATTTTTAGGTTTTATTTGATGAACGAGGTGAAAATGTAAATAAAATATTTACATTCATTGAAGAATGCTTTCAATAAGGTGAGAGTTGCTTAGTACATTCAGTTAGAGGATAGAGTAGAGCATGTTGTGTGCTTGCTGCTTATTTTATGAAAAAGTTCGTTAAATTATTTAAATTTTTTAGATATTCGTGGACATTATATAAAACATTAGAATTTTTGAATTCCAGAAGACCAGATCTTGAAATTAGAGCATCATTTTTTTATTAATTAAATGCATTAGAAAATAAAATGAATAAATAAGGACCAAAAAGAACTGCTTCATGGAATGAACTCGCATCAGATGAATAAAATCCTTAGCATGTTTAAGAGGAATTGATTATTAGAAATACTTTTTTGAATTCTCATAATGGTCCTGTTGATGAAATATATACTAATTTATAAGCTAAATAGGTATGAATTTTAATTATTATTTAAAGGGAGTCCTAGGAAAACTTACTAACTAAAAGTTAAAATGGAAAGATCAAATGAATAAAGAGAATATTCAATTAGCAACTTTAGTTTATTCAGGTTCTCCTGATTTTGTGCCTGCTTCTGAGGTCAATCTAAAACGTGATTCTGAGACTTCTATTTTAAAAGTAAAATTAGAATTTAATTAGGGAGCATAAAAAAACTAATCCTTGATCTAATTGCCTAAACAACCCTAAATCTAAACTAGTTTCCCAAAAAGTACTTAAAATACAACTTAAGTGAGATCTGAGAGTAGTAAATCATAATAACAAGATTAAATAGATATTACTATAAATTCTAATATAAATACTGCAAATTTAGTTAGTAACCCTTCAATTTAGAATTTATTGATGCATTGTGCAGTGAAAAACAGAACACCATAATAATAATAATAACAATAATAATAATAATAACAATAATAATAATAACAATAACAATAATAGTAATAATAACAATAATAGTAATAATAATAATAATAATAGTAATAATAACAATAATAAACTATAATTGAACAAAATAATAAAAAACCTTAATTGATTAATAATTTTGTTAAAACTTCAGATAATCCAACTTAATAATAATCACTATTTGGAACTATATTAAGTAGTAACAATTAAAATATTTAAAACAATTCAAATGCAATTAGAAGCAATTCTTTATAATAAAATGAGGAAAAAAAGTTATCAACAGACATTTCTAATTAAACCAGACCTAGTTCTTTGAAACAAAAAGATAACTAGAATTCCATTTTAACAAATTTTTAAGAATTTAAAAATTAAGTTTAATAATCCTTAAATTATTTTAATAAATAAGCTGAAGCTTTATTAAATTTTGATAAATAATCCTAATAATCACAAGTAACACAATTAACAAATTAAACAAATAATACAATCTAATAAAAAAGTAAATTAGATTAATTAATAAGTCCAACATCAATTTAAACTATGAATTCTACTAAGCATTCAGAAATTCAAAAAACCCTAACTTAATCCATTTCATAATTACAGTCTAGTTATTAAAAGTTTTAGCAACTTTAGCAAAAAAACTAAATCAAACAATCTTAATCTCAATCTTGCATTTAAAAATAAAACATTTAAAATACTGAATTGTCTTAATATAATTAACCTATGATGTTAAATTAAACAAACGTATAAGATAGAGGTTCTTCTTTAACAAAGAATTAAGAAACCTTAGATTCAAAACTTAGACCTAATAGTACTGAAATCAAGGATACACAAAAATCTCATGCTATATAAAAAAAGGAAAGTTTGTCTCCATTTTCAAAAGATCCCTCTAAAAAAGTATCTCAACAAGGACCTCCTTTACCACAATCTAGTTCTTAAATATATTTAAGAAATGTTTAATGTAGAAGACAAGCAGCATCTACATTGAGGAACTAATAAAAACCAAATAATTCTTTTTAAGATAAATACTTGAATTAAAGTGCTAATTAAGTTTAAAATAACAGCTTTAATAATAATAGTAATTCTGCTATCGAAGCAGATTAAAAATAATAAGCAAAAGGCATAGTTACAGACCTTAATTAATTTAAGAAATTAATATCACCTTAAAATTTAACTAAGAGTTAGGCATAATTTATAAAGAATCAACCCATAAGAGTTTTACAAGAATTAACAGAAAAGACATAATCACAAAAATAAGTGTATGATTTTAATAATATTTTTTAAAGAAAAGCCAAAGATAATGTGTCATCAACTAGTTTTACTTTAGTTTAAAAACCTTCTTCAGTAAACACAAGAACTTTTTCACCTGCTATTAAAAGTATTCTATATTAAATTAATTTAAGATGAGCCTAAGAGTAAGACAACAAATGCAACTAATGTAAGACAGAAAATTAGGAATTCTTCTCCAGGTACAAGAGATATTAATATATTATAAGGAATATCAAAGGATTAGGATTAGTCTAATTCATTTTAAAATACATCATCAACTTTACAAGGAAAAAATAGTTGGAAAATGCTTTGATACAACTACTTTTATCTTATATTTTTTTAAATAATAGAAAATAATAATCAATCTGTTACAGTATTATGTGAGTTTAATTCATTATCTAAATTTCTAAAAGTATCTTCCATAATAAATTTAGACCCTTATTGTTATTAGAAAGTAATGTGATGAGCTCCTATATGCTCACTAAAGCCATTTCTGTCATTTTCTTTTTCTTAAATGTGATATCTAAAGGAGATATTATAAGTATATTTACATGTCAGCTGATTAAAGTGAATATTTTTCTGGATCATTAGAATCGAATGTTTTTTTATTAAATTAACTGTCTTAATCAGTAGAACAATATAATAATGTTTACAAATTTTAGATTTCATAATGCTAATTCATAATGGTTTTCTATTATGATTCAATTTATCTTTTTTAGATTTAAATAATTTATTTCATTTTATTAAATTCTTTTTGTTAAACTAGAGAATTATTGGATGGTTAATTTATCTTCTTTTCCTTTAATAAAAATTAATTTATAACAGTTTACATTTCAACTAATTTTTATTCACATATATCTTTTTCTTTTTGTAATTGATCTAATTATGCTTGATAAAATAAGACTTCATTTTGTACAGAAGATCTTCTTGATAAGGACTCAAATTAATTACTTTTCTTTTAATTGAGAATATTTAATTATTGTTATTATTTAAAATTTGATAACTCATCTTATTTTTATTCCAATTTATTCATGATATCATATTATTATTATTCTAGATTTTCAAACTATTGTTTTAAATGTTGAATAGATGAATCTTTAGCTAATAACAGTTACTTATGCTCATTTAATTCATTTTATAATTAAGAAATTTCTTTATTTTTTTAATTTAATACTTATTCATTATTATTATTAATTACTTTGTTTCTTTCACTTCTCATTAATTTCATATCTTCTAATAACTATTGATTTTATTATTTTAAATGATTAAAATCATTATTTTACTATTCAAAATTAGATCTCATAAACTCAAGATCCTTTAACATTTCTTCTGTTTGAGAATATAATTTTTAATTATCTTAATTTAAACGAATATTAGCTTCTTATAATTTTTAATTTTCTTGTTCTTTTTGTGTTAATTATTATTTTTACTCTTTCAATAATATGTTAAGTTATTCAGTTCTTTCGCTTTGATCTTTTAATATATTGGATTTTTATGAAGAGACATTCTTTACATTTAATTACTCTTCTGATTATTTAAGTTATGGTTTTAAACAAGCATGAGTGTGGGGACTATAAGATTAATTAATTTAGGAATTATCAGGAGTTTTATCATAATGAAAGCTAGCAGTAGTTTTAGTAGGTGTTTTTTTTAATAGATATTCTTTGGATTTGTTTATAGATGTATCAAGTCTTAAATTTCCTGTGCTACTTTGATGTATTTATTTCACAATATCTAATGCTTTTGTTGATTGTTGGGTTTCCAATTTATTTTTGGAATTGAGAAGCATATCAATTCTTAATGGTTGGATGGGCATTGATAGTATGTCTGGCTAAGGACTTTTGATTGGCTTATCTTAAGGAACAGAATTTTTTGATTTTGAGATATTCATTAACGACTAAAATATTATATATTAACAATAATTTAATATTCAATTTTGCATTTAATTCTAATTCACCTTTTTGAGAAATCCAACAACTTCAATTTAAAATTTCTTAGCCAAATCTGAGAGATCTTCTTTGTTTCTATCAATTATTTTTTGTAATTTTGGTGTTTAAACTAAAATTTTAAATTGTTCAATCACTCTATCATATTTCTAAATTCTTTCTTCCCTTGCTAAATCAGCCTTTGATAATTAATTGAATAATTTAATATTAAGAATTTCCTTTAATATTATATAATAAATTACATCTCGAAATTAATTTAGTGTAGTCCAAGCAAAATCAAGTCCTCCTCTTATATGGGAAGTATACTTTGATTCAATTAGAATTCTAGCTTTCTCCAATAGCATAGGGAGTGAATCAATAGGTACTTATCCAAATTTGGAAGATTGGGAATACAGAGACAGAGCATCTTGCAATATTGACGGTTCAATTACTCTAATATAAAATACTAATTTTACTGTGTGATTGCATTCATAGCAGATTTAAGATTATTATTACTCCACCAATGAAGAATAGGTTTCATATAATTCATTCTTTAAGTTAGTACAGATTAAACTTTATTATGATCTTTAACTATCTCATGAATGAGATCGACTTGTTTAAACTTTTCTTTGTTTTAATCCCCCATCATAAATTAAGAGAGATTTAAATCGCTTGAACCCATAATCTCAGATTCATCAGGAGGTTTATCTTCCACATCAATATTAGGAAGAATTACTTAAGGAACTTATACATATGAAATGGGTTTTTATGGATTATGTTATGGTGTGTGTATTTGATTAGAATAATATTGATTTGAATCATGATTTTAGAATAGTTATTATGTTTATTATGATAATAGATTTTATTATAAATATAATTGATTTTGCTATTATTATTGCTAATAAAGTTGATTAGGTTATTATTGATAAAGCAGAGGAATTTATTATTACTAAATAGACTGAGGTTATTAAATTTAATATTAATAAATTATTTATTATTGAGGATATTGTTATATTTATTGATATCCATTATTATTAAGATATGGTGATCCAATCATTTATTATTATTAATAAAAAGGCTGTTATTATTATTGTTAAATTTCCTTTAATTATTCATTAGACTTTTAACGATCATACTAATAATCCTAATTTAATATATTCTATGCTTGCATCTGTAATGATGGTTTGCTTTTAACTTTACTTTCTGAGTCTGATGGTTTTGGATTTGCAGTTTAAATCTCCGACCTTTTATCAGGTGTTCTTCCTCTTTTTATTGGAACACCTCCACTAGATCTAACATCAATATTTTTTGTATCTTGACAAATAGTTTTGAGATTGACTCCATGAAGACTGAATCCAGTTTATACATTCGATGCAAGTCCCAATAACTAATCTCTTTCTTGAACTACTATCAAATCTAACACACCTCTCCAACTACTCTCAACATTATCCAAAAGTTAACAATCATGTTCTACATCCCAAACTTTTAGAGAATCGTAAGCAGCAGAATATAATACTTTTCCATTTTATTCAAATAGGATGCATTAAATAGGAGTTGAATCTGTTCTGGTAGATGATAGCTAATTTGTTAAAAATGATAAAATTACTTAAGTTAATCGATCCAAGTCCCAATATCTAACACATCTATCTCCTCCACCTGAAGCTAATGCTTTATCAACTGGATTGAAACTTAAACATGTAATTTGACTATCATGTTAAGTAAAAGATGCTATTATTTTAGCTTAAGCAATGTCCCAAATTTTAACTTATCCATCATTTGAACCAGATGCTAATAACTTACAATTTGGAGAGACTGCCAAAGCATTTATTTACATACTATGACCTTTGAATTGATTGACTGCAGTTTTAGTCCTTAAATCCCACAATTTAATTGAAGTGTCATAGGCTCCACTTAGAAGAAGATGCTTATTTTCTTCAGTGGGATAGATACAAAGTGTATTAACACAAGTAGTATGGCCTTTAAGTGTTTAAATTTCTATAGAAGATGAATTAAATATGATTTACATTTTTAACTTTCAACATCCCAGATATTGATAATACCTCTATTGGATCCTGAGAATAATTCAGTTTCACAAAAGCTAAAATTCACACTAGCAACTTCAACTTAAGCATTAGAATTATTTTATGAACTTAATGTCTAACAATGTATTATTGAAATACAGCAATAGGTTTTTGATTTCCAATTTGCCAGATTTGAACACAATTCTTTTCATCTCCACCAGCTATAAATTTCTTTGTATAGCCACCAAATCGAGCACAAAGCACTTTTGATGTGACACATAAATCAGCTTAATTAATAATTTGATTTACATACATAGTTTCTAATTTCTTTTCTTCATTTTGTAAAAAATATAATAATTACTTATTATAAATATAATAATACTAATATATATTTCATTTATCACTTTTAATCCATTACTCTAGTTTAGCCAATCTTTCATGATCAACTTTTTGAGCCTAAAAATAAATAAGAAACAATAATATACTTTTTAAGATAATTACAAAATTTATATTTCCCCTTAAGAATCTCCAATTGCTATTTTGGTCCCATCTTTAGACCATTAGGATTTATTAATGGAATTATTTCCAGATTTATATCTTGTAATAGGTGCTTCTAAATCATGAGATAAATCCCACAAATCTACATAACCTTCACCATCAACTGTTGAAAATAATGTAGGATGTTATCCATTCCATTAAACATCATAAACATAATCTTCTGAACTTTCAAAAGTTGCTAAACATTTAGATTCTTATTATGTTCTTGTATTCCATAATTTACAAGTCCAATCAAATGAACTACTTAGAAGCAAATTTGATATTAATGGTGAAGCTTATGGTGATGAATTTAATGATATTCCACTAACTGGAGCCAAATGTTCCTCAAAAGGAATAACAATATTTTCATTTGTATTTTGATGTAATTTAGATTTATAGATACATCCATCTTCAGCACCAACATAGAAATTATTGGCATCTCCTTTTGGAAACATCATACAAGTTGAATTTACTTCTATTTATGGATTAGTTGATTACTATTTATTTTTTGTTTTCAAATCAATTATTTTTTATGGTTAATTAAATTAAGTTAAATTCCATATACATATTCTTCCATCATTTGATGCAGATATTAAATTATTTGCATTTTAAGATCCAACAATACCTAATCCATAAATAGGATAACTATGTCCACCACTATTCAAAGTTGATCTCTTCTCAGGAGTATGCTTTGCTCTTAAATCCCATATAACCACCTAACCATTATATAATCCTCCAAGTACTATATTAGGACTAAAAGGATGAAAACAAGCTGATGTTATTGGACTACTTGCAAAACAATAAAATTCAGGTCTAGATTTTAATTGTAAAGACCATAAAAGTACTACTCCCACTTAATCAGTTATTGATCCTTCTTCATTTTAAGAATAAGAAGCTAAAAATGTATTTGGTAAATTAGGTGACCATTGTATTGAAGTAACAACTCTATTTTCTGAATATAATTTATCATTAAATGATAACAATTTTGTTAGATTGTCCTTACCTAATTCTTAAGTCACTTATTTTGTATTCATCAAATCCTCAAGAACATCAACTTCTACTCCATAAATCGCTTTTTCTACAGTTTTCGAACTTCTTGAAAAAAACCTCTAAAATGATTGAGATTGAACAATTGAATTGATTTCTTCCATAGATATATTCTTTTCTACTTTTTCTATTGGTTTTTCAGCACTTTACAATACTTCTCTTTTTTTTCTGGAATCTCTTCTGACATTCTCCATCATTGGAATTACTTAATCCTCATTTTCTTACTACGATGATGTCATCTCAAATTCACATTATACACCAAATTCTATTGTCATAACTTCTGCTTGAGGTGGAGCAGGGTTATTCGAATACATTTCTATAGTTTAAAATCCTAACTTTTTTCGCCTTGTCTGTAAATATAAACTTATTAAATCTGACTATTATGGATGTGTTATGACAGTCTAATTTTAAATAGGTTATTCTTTTTGAGGAGATTAATTGCTTTAAACATTTTCTTATGTTTAAATCACTTCTTAAGGTTAAGTATTAGAAGAAGTCTATTGAGATTATTCAAGTTTCTGTTTATAACTTAAATAGTTTAAATAAAAATTACGCAGCAATCCTATCTCTTTTTTCTTGCAATAATCTTTATTTCTCTTGTTAACTAATCATATAATATATTTATTTGAATTGATATTTTATTTAATTTTTGTATTCATTGCATATTTAAATAATCAACTCAAATCTATTATTATTTAGAGTTTTCAATGATTTATAGTAGCTGTTTGATTTAAATTTCATTGAGCATATACAATTTACAATATTTTTACATTAAAACTTTTATATTCTATTTTGATGGACTAAAACTTAACATATTTTCAATTAATGATCCTAAGAATCCAAAAACAGTATTTTTTTCTCTAAAATATATATATATATACTTACCTATTAATAGAATCATTAATGTTCTCATTAAATTTCATTTCTTATTATTTTTTCATCTCCTCATATAAACATTCAAAAAATATGGCATCCCATAAATCTAATCTATCAAAAATTGAATGACGTTGAATTCCATCAAACAAAAATATCTTCTCTGTCTTTTCATACCTATAAAATGTAAAAGTCATTAACATTAACTTCCTAACAGTAAATGCATCATACTCTTCTAAACACTACCTAATTAAAATTGATATATCATACCAAATCCAGTATTTGATTTAACAAATCGACTGTATTCTTATATGATATTTAGCAGATCTCAAATTTTTTATCAAGTCTAAATTACTGGAACTCAAATATCCAAATCTACCTCCCAATCAAGTTATGATTCAGTAAATTTATTAATTATTTTAAGTTTACTTCTTATGATGACCACAATTCTTACATTTAAATATGGATTCTCTCTTGACATAATGAAATATTTGTAATCAAATCCTCGTTCTATTATTGGACCATGAGATGAACTTTTTCATAGTCATTTTATAAAATCTCCATATTTATTGTAGTTATTTATCTATTGCATTAAATATTCTAATATTTTGAATTGATAAAATTAGAAATACTATCAACCCAATTATCTTAAATCTTTACAACTGAAGACTACACAAAACTTTTCTATTACTTGTATTTGATCTCCAAGGATTTTAAATACTATTCCTTGTATCTATATAGATTATATTCTGCCGATATCTAATTCAAATTCTATATATATATTAGATGAAATTTACTTCAAAAATTCTATCATTCTAAAAAAATTAATTCAAAGCCTTTTTCATTAAAATGACTCTATCTTGATCTTATATTTAAAATTCCTCTATTATCTTTGAAATTCTTAATTCATAATCTTACAAGTATAGCTCATAAGATGTTTACGAACTTTTTAGTTTTTCTCTTAGTTCCTATAGATTTCTCTACAATTTATCAGATTTTGATTAATTTTCATTTTTCTTCTATGGTTGCAATTAACTTAGATTTTCTTGAGAGAACTTCAATATTTAATGCTGAAAGTAATCATTATTTTTTTAATTTAATTAACTCATAAGCTAATTATTCTATATAAATTTTATACCTTTTCAATTTCTGATCTCTCCTATTTTAATTAACTAGAAAATTTCCGACCATCAGAGATCAATCCTCTAACCTTATTAGTTTAATCTTTTACTAAAATATTCAATTAATTGATGATGTAATCTTTGATAAATTATGCATATGCACGTGACTCTTTAATCTTTTATCTTATTTCATTACAATACAAAGATATTATTTTTTCTAAGTTGATTGCACAATCTGCTGAATTCCTATTCACTATCAATTCAGAAATCCCATCTTCCAAATTTTTAGAATACTCATATTCAGCATCCACTCTATTTTACAATGAATCAATCATCTTATTGATATAATTTCTTCCTTTCGTTGACTCTCTAATAATATTTTCAAAATATTCTAATTCTTATACTCCTATATATTTTTATATAGTTAAAGTCAAACTCATATAAAAATTATAGCATTTCAATTCTAGTAATAATAATACATTAATACTGCTTTTCACTTATTAACTTCACTTTTATTTCTAAAATATTCTATAATTGTTTTAACTGTATCCCTTCAATATATTAGATCATATCAATATTTTAATTCATCACAATCAACCTAATCCTATAATTAATTATAATGAAGCTATTTTGTATAACATAATTCATAATTTCAATTTAATAGTTAATCTAAAAGTATAATTACATTATTATCCTAACTATTAAAGCTTTAATGTTAAAAAGATTTATATTTAATCAAATTTTTTATTAGACAAACAATAAAATGCAAAAAAAGTAATTTGGGAGATTATTAAATAAAAAATAGATAATCTTAATAATGTTAACATTCATTAGAAAAATATCTTAAACAGTTATAAAATTTAGATTTAAATTTACATATATTTTGATATATTTTTGATTTAATTTATCAAACCGATTTTAAAAAATCCCTTAATTTATTTAATTTAAGAACAGCTTGATCCATATAATTTTTAAATTCTATCCAAGTTAACTATTGATATTATGATAATTTATACAGTTCTATCATTAGATTATTTATCATTCTCAGAATTTAAATCATCAACTACTTCTTGGGCTAGTTAATCAACCATTTCTTCAAAGTTTTCATTTTATCCTTTTAACTATGAAATATATCAAATTATTAATACTTTAAATTTAGTCTACATATCTTTCATACTATCTGATAACAGTTGTTTTATTTCTGGAATACTAAGTGCTCCACTATTATCTTTGTCATATTTATTAAATAATTATTTAAGATTTCCTCTAAATTAGAATTTTCCTTTATCTTCAACACATAAATATTGAATCCATTCTTCCCTTGAAACATATCCTGAGTTATCTTTATCTAAAATTTTCATTTCTTCTTTTATTCTAAATAAATCTGGCTTATCTCCTTCATAAGCATATAATAAGAACTTCAATTCTTAGATTGAAGTTTAATTATCAGAATTTATATCTGATGCATCAAAGGCACTCCATGCAGCCATAATATCTTCATAAGCTTCTTTTAAAATTCCATTTGGATATTATTGATTCTATTCATCATGCTTTTAATGTATTTTTGTAGATTATATTAAAATATCAATAAGTAATTCGATAGTCTCTTTCTTTTATTCTTTAAGTTCTGATAGAAACAATGTTTTTATTGAATCAGCATCACAATATTATTAATCTGCTCCTCCTGCTGCAGATTCATATAGTTTTTAAAAGAAAATTCTTCTTTCCTTAGCTCTTCTATCTGCATTTTCAAAGGTTTGGATTAATGCATATTATAACATAAAATCTTATAATTCCCATGAATTTAAAAGCCATAAACTGAATTCATGGAATGATATTGATGCACTCCTATCTGAATCTAATTGAATAAACATTTTTTCTGCAAAATATTCTAAATCTTTAAGTTCTGGAGGTTACAGTTTTGCAATTTTACATAAAGCTCTAATACTTGTTTATGATGTCATAATGAGTTCTTTTTTTTCAATTTCACCTGATTAATCAAAATCAAACATTTTATAAATGAATTCCAATTTAGTATTGAATTCTTCTCCACAAAAGACAATCTAATAGATAAAGATAATTTATACAATGGCAGCTAAACTTTCATAAATATCCACTTATCCAGCAGCTGAGTTATTATTTTCCAATAATAGAAACACTTATTCAGTCCATTCTTCTAATATTCCACCAAATACATCCAAATATTCATCTAATATTAAAGTACTCTTAGTTGGATAAGAATCATTTATCATTTCAATACACTAAAAGTTTCAATGTATGTTTTACATCATTAATATGTTATAGCTTTCTTGTTTTAAGAAAATTGATTAAAGTTTCTTCTAAAGGACCTTTAGGTACTGTTCTAAAATAATTTCCCATTGATAATTATATTTTTATATAAATAATAATATATGAAACAGTTTTATTTAAAGAATAATATTTAATAAATAGAATTGCCATCTCTATTTAATTAACTTCAATTGAAATAATTAATAATATTCAAAAGATTCATTTTATATCAATAATTTGAATTAGTCTTTTATCAATCATATTAATAAATATATTATGTATAGTAGATAAGGTTTTGTACAAACAATAATAGAAATTTAATTGTTCAATTAGATAAATCTTCTATAAAATACATACAAGTAGCTGATATGTTTAGATATAACATTTAATATTTAAAATAAAGGACGATATCTTCTATTTAGAGCTTCATAGCTAGATTATGCTGATTGAAATGCTTTACATGTTTATATGATATGAAATATATTAAATTAATAGAGTATATTAAAAAGTATAATATTATTAGAACATTAAATGACTTTAATTCTATCTCTTATTTTATGATATGTTTCAAATATTTAATATTACTATTAATAGAATCATATTACAACATTCCTAATAGAATATGAAGATAATAAATTAATAAATGTCTAAAAATACAGTAATGCAGATGGCTGAGCAAAATTTTGTTAATAAATTATTAAAAAGCAAAGCCGAAGCAGATGCTGGAGCTAATTATAACAAAAAATATTTCATAACCTTCTTTAAATAATATGAGTATTTCGTAACATGATTAAATAAAGACTTAGGGTTCAAATAATTTTGTTATCAAAATCAGATGAATTTGAAATTGAATATATTAATTTTGAGTGATGAAACATTTGTTATTTAAATTATAATTATATCAGATGTCTAAAAGAATATATAAGTATAACTTATTATTATTTGCAAATATAAATTTATAACTCTCAATTTTACTCTTATTATGCTGCTTATAACTAATGAGATAATAAAAAATTATTAACTTCTTTTTTTAATTCTGCAACTTCTCTCTTTAATTTGATGTTCTCATCCTTAAGTTTTTCATACTCTAATTTAAGTTTATCTACATCAATATCCACAGGTGATCCCAAATACTTTTTCACATAGCTTAATAAAACACTTTATTTACTCAATTGCATTATTTGGTTTTTCTGGTTCTTCATACAACCCTACTAATACTCTGGTAAGTTGATCAATCACTCCAGCCTTTTCTAAATACTTTCTAAATTCTTCTTTTTTTGAATCTGTTGTCTATATTATGACAAATTTAATTTTACTTAAAAACTCATAAGTTTTAATATATTTAATAATTATTCATTTCTTTTTATAATAACGATTTATACTTCTCTCTTATTAAACTCTTTCTTATAAGAATTCATTAAATTTTTGTAAACATAATTTATCCATTAAATTCTATACTAGAGAAATTATTCATAAATTATATCAAATCTGTTAATTTGAAATTAGAATAAAAATTAATCTCTTCTTCATTAAATAGAAAAAATTAGTAAATTTAGAAAATATGTTAATTTGAATTATTAAAATTCACAATGAAAATACTCCATTTAAACTCACTGTATTAAGAATTTCATGAGTTTATGTTTTTAATAATATATTTATTTGATGGATAAATTATAAACAGAAATATTGCTAGTTAACAAAGACATATATAATCAATTATATGATACACAATCCTATACTAAATTAGATTAATTAAAGAAGATGAACCTCTAACCATCTCCAATACATGTAGCAAAAGATTTATTAAGTGCTAGAGAAAACCCAAAAGAATATGTAAAATAGCATAAATTGGATTTTAAGTTTAGATAAACTTAATTTTGGTAACCATCAATAAAGGATACTATGTCATATTAATAAACTATTTAATAATAATAATAATCAGAATAACAATAGGATTAATAGTAACTAGCAGATACAACAAATGCAATATCATTTATTGAAACTTCAAAGAATGAAGAATCCTAAATGTAACAATCTTCATAATCAACAAGGAGGAAAATACTGTTCAAATCAAGGTTATCAAAATAAACAAGTGATTCATCTATATGGAAAAAGCCTCTCAAATAAATTAATAAAATAGCATTATAATTAAAACAAGATAGCAAAGCTGAGTATTTTGCAATTATAAAATATGAGGATGCAAGTAATTAACTAGAATAAAAATCAATGGATGTTAATAAGAAAATTTAATGGGATTGTTAAGTGAAATTTGAGATTACTGAGGAGCAAAATTTATATATCATTATTGTTCAATAATAATAAGGAAAAATAGGCTAGTAAAATGTATTATAATAAACAATAAATATATAAAATGTTGAAAAATAGTTCTAATAAGAGGTATAATTAAAGTATTTGAAAAACATTATCAATGCTACTTTATTGGTTGATTTTAATTGAAGTTTTATTTAATATAATCACAATATCATTATTTTAAAATTCTGTCTTCATTTTGTGATTTTTTATAATTTAATTGTCTAATATTACTAACTATTTATATAGTTTAAAATTCATTAGATAAATTAGACAAGATTTCCAAACATTTATAAAATATTAATTTATAAATAAAATAATGATGATCGTTTAAATTAATTTTTAATTTAATTTTATAATTAATAATAATGAGATAACAAATTTCTTCACCTGCCTATGGAGTAGGATACAAGACTCCATTCTCTCTAACTTAATAAGGAGCTGTAAAACTTATCTCTCAACCTTCATTTTAAAATTAAGTTTAACCAATTGCATAATAACAATATTAATAACAATAATAAAGTTACCAATAGCAATACAATAGATAAATATATCCTATAAATGGGAATGTAAATGCAAATAGAGGAACATGGGAATAATAAGGAGGACTCTAAAGAATTTAATCTAGTCATGGAAATGCTCCTGTACAAAGTCCATTATAAGTTATTGATTTGTAGTAAGTAGAGGAACCTTGGAGAATAAAAGTTTAGGAATTACAGAATAGAATAAAAGAATTAGAAGCTTAACAACAAAATAAATTAGATAATGAAGATGAGGAAAGTGAATTATCTTAAGCATATAGTTAAATTTAATAGTTAGTTAACACAATTAAAATTTTACAAGACGAAATTTAATAATTATAAGAGAAACTTGAGTAGAAATAAAATGTTATTGATGGCTTTGATAGGTAGATATCAGAAAAAGATAAAGAAATCGAAGAAGCTAATATATATATTTAGGAATTACATGGGTAATTAGAAGAATAAACAACAAATGTTGAAGAGAAACATAAGTACTTGTTCGATGAAGTCAACACATGGAAAAAGAAATTTATAGAATAAAATAAGTATGTATTATAATAAATGATAGAGAATTTCATCAGAAATAGGAGGAATTAATGATTCTATAAGCTGAATTGGATAACCTTAAGAATGCTCAAATAATAATAGGTAAATCGAGTGATTACAAACAATAAAAATGATTAGAAGGTTATAAATTATGGATTATTATTATTAATAATTTAATTATCATAAAATATACAAAAATGTTGTAAAAATGCATTCAATTAGCTAAATTAGCTTAATTTTCATAAATGGTGAAATCTTACACAAGTTTAGCTTAACATAAATGGTTAGATTATGATTAAACTCATAAAGTATCTAAATAATTAAATTATTAGAGATCTCTTTAAACTCACAAAAGTAGAGCAGAAGAATTTATTCATAAGATACCTGTAATAGAAGTGGATTCTGATGTTGTTAGATGTTTGGTAATCAAAAAAATTGATTAATAATAAGGGAGGTACACACATCAATGCAGGACATCCTTAAGTTTATATTAAATTGGATACAAGAACAGAAGGCACACCTCAAACATGCAAATATTGTGGTTTATAATATGTCAAAAAAGGACATGGATCACATCATCATTGAGCATCAATCATAAATATTATAATAATTAATATATGAGTCTAATTTACAATACTCATAATTTGGGTATAATGGTATAATCTAACAAAGATCTAGCAATATCTATAGGGTTTGATATAGATTTAGAATAATTATTCTTTAAATATTTTTTAACTTAAGCTTCAACTTCCAATAACTAATTTAAATAATAAAATTACCTCTTGATCAGTAAATACAATACTTACTTAATCAGAATCATCTTTTTACTGATATTAATACATCTCATAGTTTGATAAGTATTAATAGCATTCTTAATGGTTTCAATAGAACAACTTTCATAGTGTTCCATTATATGTTCTCCATACATCTACTCTGCAAACCCTTAAATTTAAGTAATCAACTCAGATAATTCAAAGGCTGTGTTAATATCACTTACTCTTTTTAATTAATACAAATAAACAATTGTAGCCCAATAACATTCTACTAAAGGCCAAATAAGTGAACATGTAAATTAAGATGCCTATTCACCGAATTGTTGATTAACTCTAATCTTTTCTTAGACCTTCTCTAATACATTTTTGTCTATCATATATTAAATGAAGTTTATCATCTATTCTTTAGATGTAATCCTGTTTCTTATCAAATATTCTCTTTTTAATAATTTCAATAAGAAATCACTTTCTTCCCATAATCTGTCTATGCCTACTCCTTCTTTATGAGATAATAAATGTCCAAATCCATTTAAAGCACAACAAACTATTCCCTCACTAAAGAATATATGAGCTAATTGATTCCTATAATAACTTAATAATAAAATGCTCTTATATTCTTGTTTAGGTATTAATGTCAATTCAAATACATTTTTCTTTTTCTTATCAACCAAATCCTATAAGAATCCAATTGAATTTCTAACAGCAACGTCACTTTAACCATTATTAGTAATTGAAGCTTTTGCTCCTCTTTTTGTTATCTATCTCAATACCCATTCTAAATCTCTTTATTAATTAATCTTCTGTAATTCCTCTTCTGTTCATTAATAGCAACGTTGAAACTATTCCTGTGGGCATTACGACCATTTCTTCAATTAATTAGTAAGCTACTTCATAACCCAAAGTTTCAACTCCCTTTTTACGATCTCTAATATTCTCAAAGGAATCTAAATCTTATTATTTTGACCATTCTTTAACTGATATCATTTTTCCAAATCCAACATGAATTCTACCAAAATTTGATGATAATATTTTAATAGCCTTAATAACTCTAAGTAGAGATTCTTTAACTTTCTCTTCTCCTAATAATTCATACGGATATGTGTCAGCCTCTAATACCTTTTCATAATTTATTGTAATTGGTAATATTGTAGCATCAGGTATCTTTTTATCGAAAACAGCATCACACACGATACTTAACAACCCAAATTTTGGATTTAAAGTCTTACCTGTTCTAGATCTAGTACCTTCAATAAAGAATTCTAAATAGCATTCTTCAATTAAGATTCTCTAAACATATTCATAAAAGATGGTTTTATATAATATATTATCTTCCAATTGTTTTCTCTTCAAAAAGAAAGCCCCAGAAGCTCTTAAAATTGTTGGAACCAAAGCCATTGATAAAAAATCTTCTGCAGCAGCTATATGTGGACATTTAATCTTATATGAGAAAAAGACATAAGAACACTAAAATAAGAATATATAATTACCATAATGAAATCTATATAAGATCTATGAGTTGGCATAAAAATTAATGGACCTCTAGTTTTCTAATCGTAATTTTACAATTCTAATAAGGCTGGTTCATTTATTTAAACTTTCTCATATATTTATCTAAAGACCTTAGTAATAAACCATGCAAACATCCTAATTACTCCCATATTATAATTGGCAAACATTACTTCACAAATATCAATACCTTATTTTTCTATATTCTAATGCAATTTTTCAAGATTAAGTGTAGTTTGTTTATATTTTTTAGATTTTTCTTCAACTAATTATTTGATAACTGATTATACTCTTTGTGAATTCATCACCAAACTTATTTACTCTTTTGTAGTTTTCGTTTTGAAATCTTAACCATGACTAAGACACCATTCTATATCACTAAAGTAAGACTATTGATTTCTTTAACTGAGAACATCAGTGCTCTGTTCATGTAATTCTCTTGTTTAATCTTTCAAAATATATTTTTATATTCCCCAATTAAACCTTTCTAAATATTATTTCCAATTCAATTGTTCTATATCTATATTAAAGTATTATTTATCATAATCACTTAAGAATTTTACAAGTAAATTACTATTCGAACTATCAAATATCCACTCATTTATAACAAATGGTTTGAAAGTATCATTAATTGATTCAGCTCTGTCAATAATCTTTTTTAATCTTTTAGCCTAAATCTTCATTTCTTTATTTCCAATCTTATTTGCAATCTAAAAATAAATTAAAGCAGGAGCATTTTTAACTTTTGACATTACCTTATATATTTTTTCATTTTTATAGAATGTTAAATTTGGTTTTGAAAATTATTGAGAACTTGGAGATCTTGTCCAAAATAAAGCATTTACTTCTTTTGCTAATTACCAAGTCATAGGATTTTTTGCAGAAGAACAACAATGATAGATGCCTACTTCCTTTCTTCCATTTTAATATGCACCTGCTGCCAAAATAAAATCAGCTACATAATCTACAGGTACTTAATCTCCAATCAAACATTCATCACCATTTAAAGTTTTTAATAATCCTAAACCAACAAAAAAGAAAATGGCACTGCTTGCTACTAAACTATCAATCCAACCAGGTGTTGGATCTTTCCATGATGCTCCAACTATTGATGGTCTAATAAAAGTAAGTGGAAAATTAGGAGCTCTGTTTTACACTAATAATTTTTCAGCTATACACTTTGTAAACGTATAAGTATTAGGAAAATCTCCAATAATATCTTTTACATTTTTCTCTAATATGCTTACAGGAGTTTTCAATAATTGAGACACTAATTGTTCCAAATTCTCTTAATTAGGATCATACATTTTCTCTTCTATATAACCAGCCTTATCTGAATTTACATATGCTGTTGAGATGTGAATGAAGTTTTCTAAATTTTTAATTTGTTATGCTATTGCTATAAATCTTTGAGGTCCCCTTACATTAATTTATATAGCATCATCTAATCTTGCATTGAAATCCACACTTGCAGCACAGTTAATTATTATCTAATTATTATTTTTGTTTGATTACATTGACATTATCAATTATAATATTTTTATCATTCTCAGCCATTCCTAAGCCTTCTTTTAACATATCTCCTTCAATAGGAATAATTTTCTCATTTATGAATTTTTCAAAACCACCTCCATAATTTTATCTTAATCGATCAAAACACTAACTCATTATTATATCCTTACTTATGAATCCAAAATTTCTCTTTTAAACCTTTCCATCAAACTACTACCCTTTTTTTGTCTGATCAGAATATAAATACATCCAACATTTGGTAAACAACGTAAAGTCTTTTCTAACAATACTTTACCCACAAATCCTAATATATATCATTATAATGCTTACCAGTACATCCAGTTATAAAAAGTACCTTTCTATTATAATATTCTTTTAGCATTTAATAATTAAATTATGGAAAAAATTAAATATTTATTCATTTTCTTTCCAAATTCAATAAAATCTATAACCTTTAGAAAAATATATATAGATATTCTTAAACAGAGTTAAATTGAACACTAAATAATAAACAATAAAAATTTATATCATCAAAATAATACATTTTTATAATTTCATTACTGTTTTTTTAATTTATTTAATTCTTCATATACTTTAGAATAAAAATATTTTTGATTGTCTTCTAATTATTATAATGATTTTTGATGATTGATTAACTCATCTTTAGTTGTATTCTATTAACTAAAGCTTTCCTTATACTCTTTACTATTACGTTGTTAAGGTTATTATTATTTTGATATTAATTCTTCTTTATTACTTAAATTAATTATCCCTGTAAATGAAGTAGAATGGTTGTTCCTTTTACTGAATAGAATTTCTTCAAATTCAGTTCTATTACTAAAATAAGATCCTTATTAGGTTTTTAGATGACTCTTGTTTGCTAATCTTATAGTCTTCAATAAATTTCCTACTCTTTCTTTACATTCATTAATTCCATTTTTATTTGATTTTATACAAACTTAAGGTGTCAAAGAACTAGGTTTTGTAAATTACTTATCAGACATCTATTGATCAATAATTAATTCCAACAATCTATTATATTTTTCAATTTTCTGTCCCAAGTCTAATTTTTCTTTTAAGAGTCCCTCACTTTATATTTTAAGATTTTTGGAATAGTTTTTTAACTCATGATGTTTGGATTCTAACTATATTCTATATAAAAATATAATATACTAAACTTTCTTTTCTTTTAAGATTTTCTTCCCATTACTTAAAATAATTCTCCTTGTCATGCTTACTCAAATTATCACTAACTTATCTATTCTCAATATTGGATTTCCTAAGCAATATGTTGGACAAATTATTATTAGTGAGCATATTCAAAATCAAATATAAATAATTTTGTTGTTAATATAAATATTTAATCATATTATATTGGTTAATCTCATTTGAATAGCTCTTACTTAATTTATTTAATGAACATTTGTTTATATATATATATCATATAAAATATAAAGAATTGATAATCCTTCTGAATATCTGTATGTTATATTTTACATATAAATTTATTTTCAACTTAAAAGATAATTATAGGAAAATAGCTAGTGAATTAATAATATTATTATATTGGATATATAATAGATTTCTCAATAATTATAATGAATCATTCTATTCTAGTAGTGCAACTTGATTCTTCTTATTCTTCAACAACTTCATATTCAGGTAATTTAATTGAAGGTGACATTAGTTTGTTATCATGTGATATATCATAAAAATAAATATTAATATTGCTGATATTTGCTATAATAGTGATAAATCCAAGAAAATATATCATATATTAATAGCTTATAGGATTTTCATCAAACAGAATTCTACCTACAATAATTGGAAATATTGTTAGACCAGCATTTTAGATTGAACCAATAATTCCAAAACCAGTTCCTTATGAATTAGCATTTACACATATTGGAATACATGGCCAAATCACAGGTGCATATAAAGCAAAAAAGATTCCATTAATAAGTTAAGCCAAAAGTACTAAACTAAAACATTGATCATCAATTGAACAATCTACATTTTTAGAAAATATTATTGTAGATAATAATAATAAATTACCAGAAATTATTAAAAATATGGGTCTTTTACCAATTTAATCTATAAAGTAACCAATTATTGGTGTTACTGATGCACTAATAAAATATGGTAAACTATAAAGAAAAGTTTATTAAGATAGTGTAAGATTATATCTAAAATTAAAATAATGTATACCTGATTTGAAACATACGTATACTATTACCTTATAAGATTAGAAATGCACTATAACTAAATACACAACTAATAGAGAGTAAATAATAATCTAATTTAAATTCTTTGACATCACTACAATTTACAGGAGGTTATTATTCTAATTACTATATTTCTTATTAACTCATTTATTCTCTATCTCTCTAATCACTTTTTTTATCTAAAATGCATTAAATAAAACTAGTTAACATTGTAATCAAGATGAATACAAAACAAAAAATCATACAAGCAGTAAAGCTATTTCCATACCATATATAGACCTTTGGTAACCAATTAGCACCAATTACTGATCCTATACGAATGAAAGTAATTTATACACTAATTATATATTTATGTTGATACCCAAAACCTAATGACATTTCTTATCCTAAAAACCATTTTGTAAGTAAAGCACTTTATGCTACAGTTAAACATACTTCTCCTCCTATTCCCAAAAATAGCATTCCTAGTTTAAGTAAATTAAAATCTTTATTTTGAGCTCCTTAAACACACAATCCTTATTATAAAAATATTTATAACCTTATCCAATTACTAAAAACGAACAAAAAATTAGTAATGCACTTTTAACTCCTATTTTATCTATTATTAAACCACCAAAAAATGGTAACACAATATTAGGCATAGAATAAATAGAAAAGAGATAATTGATATCTTTTTGACCAACATTAAATGTAGATTAGATTTAACTAGCTAATACAGAAGGAAAATCTATGCAAATACAACACCCAACTTAAAATAAGCATGTCAAGCCAAGAAATAACCATCTTACATTTGTACGATGCCATGAAATTTATTTCTTTTATTTCATTGAAATTTTATATTCTTATTAATTTTTGTTTCTTTTAAAAGTACATTATATGTAATATAATTACAATTAAAATGTAAATGAATGGATGGTAGAAAATTTATTATAATCAAATTAAATTAATAATTAAATAACCTTCAACTCCATTTAATTCACTCTATTATTCTAAAAGAAAATATCAATATTAATTATATTTAACTCTACTTTTAGGTCTTAAGTATTAAAGATTAAAGATTAAAGATCTTTTTATTTTAATTCAATTGCCTAAAGAATTTAGATCTATATATTTCTAATAATTCAAATACTTTAGTCAAATTGGAACTTTATTAATTTATTAATATTTTATATCTTATTTAAACTAAAGATGATAATATTTTATTATTGTTTATTTATTAAATTGTAATGAACTGAGTTGTTTTTTTATTTATACTAAAATCAGAAGGAATTCTAAATTTATTGAACAACCTTTCATAAATAATTATTATATTCAATTAAAACCATTTTATAATGCAAAGATATATATTTTTACTATTTTATTAAATTTAAATTAAAATAAGTTTATTAATAAAATTTCATTAATTAATTATCTGTTAAACAAAATTTATTCATACAATGAAAGATACTACAACTAGACATATATTTGAGAAAGAGAATTAAGCAGAAGTTTCAAATAATATTGAAAAAAGAAATAATCAAAAATCATTAACACAATTAGTTTCACTAACACTTCTGAATCATTAACCAAGTAATAAATATTTTTATTCATATAGATATCGAATTTAAGAGTATTGATAATAAATAGTAATTTTCTTAATAAAACTATCTTACATAAAGAAATCCAAATATTTCAAGTTTACATTATCGGCCTGAACAAAAATAAAAAACTACAATTTGCACATCTATTTAGATAGTACTTTATATTTGATATATAATTAGTATTCTCCTATTAAAGTTAGATAGACAACTTAAACTAGTTAAAGTATATAAGATCATTCATCAAAAGAACCTAAGTTTTAACAAAATAGATTTCTTTATAATTATGGTGATATTATTTTGACTAATTACTAAATCTATGATACTATTTAAAAGTTTGAATTCTTAAAAAAACATTCTATTAATACTTCTCTAAGAGCTAAGATGATAGATTGGATGATAGAAGTGTTGACTTCTTATAAATGTAAAGATCAGACATTCTTTATGGCAGTAAGATTAATGGATTAATATTTAAATTAATCACTAAAACCTCATGTTCCACAAGATATGCATCTAATAGGAGTAGCATGCATGTTTATAGCATGTAAATTAGAAGAGGTCTAACCAGTTAAATTATCAACTGTTCATGAAAAAATTGCACATAAAAAATTAACAAAAGAAGAAATTAGAGAGAAAGAGAATTAAATTGCATAAGCTTTAGATTATAAATTTTTTGGTACTACTCTATATGAAATAATAACAATTACTTTACAAATGATTAATTAATATTAAAAATTACATCAAATAGTAGTATATTTAGCAAAAATGATATTATATGATTACTCAATCATTAGCTAATTCAATTACTCATTGTTATCAGCTGCATGCATAATAATTGGATGTAATATATCATGTCAAGATTAAAGTGATGAAATTGTAATATTAAATTTTCATCTATTTAGATTGCTTAAGTCTTGTAAATTTTGAATGTAGACAAAGATGCAACTTTAGATTTATCAAATAAAATATTAAATTTGGCAAAAAACTTTGACAAATAATTCTAAAATATGGAAAATCTAAAAAAATTCAATAAAAATTCAATTCTAGATATTGTTAAGTTACAGAAATGAATGATTTACTTTTTATTTATATATTAATATTTTTATATTACTAAATCATTTTATGATGCTCATAAATTGACTCTCTGTAATAAAATAACTTTACACAACTTTATTTCCAAATTTTCTGTTATTCATTAAAACATTTACTTATTTAGCTGCTTCCCATTATTTAAATACAATGATTACATTACCTTCATTTTTTTTGTCTACCCATACCATTTCAACATCTCCATACTTTTTACATTCATCTAATAAAATTATTATTATAAACTTAATTACTTTCTACTTCTTCTTTCAATTCAACAATAGCAGCCTAATTTGAAATCTCAAGTTCTGTCCACATATTTGTTAATACAATAACCTTTGTAGTACAAGGACATGCTGGAGGATTATGTTTAAGAGGCATCCATCCAGAAATACAACCTAAAGTCGGATTAGGAGATTAGATTATATTCAAAATTCTTTATACAGTTAATCCTAATTATGTCATCAAAGGAGGTAAATTTATCTAAAGATTATTTTATTAATACATTATCAATAAGACTATCATCCATTAATTTTTTCATTAGTGTTATTCTCATTACAGGATTTTAAACTAGATCATCATCTAATTATAAATCCATATAATTATTGGCACCAGAGACTAATTAAACTTTAATTGGTTTTCCATTTAATAAAAATGGTTAATTATTTATTACTTCTATCATATTCCTTGCTGATTCAGCTTTCTCATAAGTAACATATAAAACTCCAGTCATTCTACCAGACTCATCTTTAGGAATTTCTACTGTTTCTATAGTTCCGAAAGGAGCAAAAGCTTCTCTTATATCTTCTTCATTAATTCTTTATAATTATTCTGCCATGCCAGAGATTTAAACTCTTGCTGGTCCATTCATATTTTATAAATCTTAAATGTTTTGCAATTTATTTTATTTTATTTGCATATTTTTTTAATCTCTTGCAGCTCTGTTTTTTTCTGCTTAACTTAATTATATTTTAACAGGAATAGTTCCTACTTATTATCCATCCATAATAAATAAACGATCATTTAATGCTAATGCCATTGGTATAGATTCTTCTTAATAAAATTCAACATATGCAACTCCTCTGGATCTTGCTGATTTCTAATCTCTAATAATTCTAATATCTCTAATTTTACCACAATTGAACTAATCAAATTTAAAAGTATCTTACTGTTTAAAAGAACTAATATATGTGTTTTTCTTTTGCTTTAAGTGGTAAACAATACATAAGTACTGTTAAATCTTATCTATGAGCTTCTTCTAATTCTCTCTCAACTTCTACAATTTTTCTTTCTAATTCTCTGATTTCTGCCTCCATAATTTCTATTTTTCTTTGTTTAGCAATCTCCCTCTTTTTTTATATATCATTTGTCATAAGCAATTAAGTTGTGATAGCTTATTATTAGTTATCCTTATCTTTATCTTTATCTCTTTCTTTGTCCTTTTTGCTTTTTTTTTTCTTTGATGATCTTGAAGCAGACCTTGATCTTCTAATTTTATGTAATATTAATCAAAATACTTTTTTTTATCCTTTTTTTCCTCCTTCTTTTTCTTCTTTTTCTCAGCACTTTTATCTCTCTCTCTTTCTTTATCCTTATCTCTATCCTTATCTCTCTCTCTTTCTCTATTATTATCTTTGTAATGTTTATCTTTGTGTTTATCATGTCCACGATCCTTATCTTTTTCATTGACTTTTTAATCATGCTTCTATTATTGAGTATTCTCTGACTGCATATATCGCTAGAACTACTCAAAATCTAAATCCATATTTTACATTAATTAAATAAATAAAACATAATATATCTAGTCAAAGTCCTCTGAGAAGTATTAGAAAAAAACATTAACTAAAAATTTTACAAAATATTAATTGATATTGAATTAAGAATAAAAACAATTCACTTGATATTTTCATAATTCACTTAATACATTATCAAATATAAATTCCAGCTCAAAATAATCCTTATTATTTGTGTAATCATTTGAATTTGAAATTAGGAATAAATTTCCCAACTTCACAACTTTAATTAATTTACTTGTCTTATTAAACCTTATTATTGCACCAAATAAAATTACTAACATTTATTAAATTCTAATTTATGATTTAATAGAATCTAAAATTAATATCATCCCTTTGAAGTTTAGAAAACTCATTTTAAATTAATATTATGACAATACTATTTATAGTATACTAGTTTATATCTATAGAGTAACTGTGACACCTAATTTCAAGGATATAAATTATTATTGATAAACGTACAACTTTTTAATGTACTGACTGAAAAATTACTTAAAGCATTTTCTATCATTTATAAGGGAACCATTACATAGTTTAATTTATATTATAGATTATTTGATGCTTTTTAAGAGATAGTTAAAATTTATTGAAAATATTTTTAGGATAAAATATCAATGAAGATTTGAATACAAAAGACATAAAAATCTTTGTTTATTCCTTACGAAAACTCCTTATTTTTATAATGGAATTATTAAGAGTTTGGTTTCATTTTTAGAAATATTATCCTAACGAATTATATTTTATATTAATAACAAGCTAAAATTTTTGATATTTTATTAGCTTATTGATAAATAACTCCTAAAGATCTTATTGATAATTAAATAATTAACTAATATTATCTTTGCATAAACCTGAAACACAAAACATCAACTATAATAAATTGTAAAAAATATCAACTTTACTAAATACAAAATTATGTTTCCATAAATTTGGTACTCATTAAATTTATTCATTTAACATCTTAATGAAGAAGCTGTAAATGGGATTGGATTACATTTTGATTAATTAGTATTTTGGTATACTTTCCCTAAGTAAATTATTAGGTACTTTATAACTAATAATAAGTGAGGTTAACAGATTATTATGAATTTTTTGTATTGGTTAAATTTTAAAAATAAATTTTTTGATGAATGAAATAATATTTTTATTTATTTTCAATATATGATAAATCGTATAATAACATGGAGCAAATTGGCATTTAAGACAAGATATTTTAATGCATAGGCTACTGCTACTTAAAGTGAAAAATTGTTATAATTCACTGATGCTTTGACCAAATAATAATTAAAAGATACTAAATAATAGGTCTCATAAGGAAGATCTTGGAAAGTAGAAGAATTGAGATTAAAATCGACTGAAGATTTAACAAAATTATGGTATATTTTGAATGTAATGATTTGAGGTATGTGATGTTAAAAGAAAAGAATTTATTATTATCAGATGGAATTTTTTTCAAAAAAGTAGTAGGTGTTAAAGGTAGAATGGGAAAACTTGTATAACTCAAGAAATCTATGGCCAGATTAAAGACTGTTGTATAAGAGAGGGATACAATAAGGCAAAAATATAGAAGATAATTAGAAGATGAGTATGTTAAATAAAAGACTGAATAATATTTGGCTTAAGTAAATTAATAGTATATTTGCAGCAATAAGAAATAAGTAAATCAGAAATTGAAGTTCCAGAAATTACCACAAATTTGTTAAGAGCTAAGGTTAGAGATCTTAAACTAGGGAAAGATGATGTTTCATATATTGAACAAGCATTAAGAATTAAACATAAGAAAGAGAATTATAAATAGTATTTAAGAGAGAAATATGATTATAAAAATAAACCTATTGTTAGATTGGGAGAGAGTCTACCAGAAGGAAAGACAGAGGTAAACAGTATTAAAATAATAATGAGGATTAAGTC
>JPFL01000387.1:0-54289 GCA_000733385.1 Paramecium biaurelia
AGATTTAAAGTTAGATACATTTGTTTTCTTTTTGTCTTAATTGATAATTCACTAACAACACAAAAGTATTTAATTTAACAACTTTGTAATTGATTCTTATCAATAAAGATAAGCAAATTGGCAAGAAACTGCTCATCCTATATTTAGGATTAAGTTGATGATTTTAATTTAAAGGTTTTGTTTAGGTCTCTTATAGTATTAATTCTTTTTTCTATTTTTTTACCTCTGATCCCATAGAGGAATGCTATCCTTCGTTACCCAAACTGTTGAATATGTTAGTCTAGAACCTAAATAACTTTAAAGATGTTGAGAATTATGTGCCGGTTTTTGATTAATTTTTATGATTTTTTAGGATTTGAGACCATACATCTTGAAAAAAACTATGCTTTTGGCTAGCGTTAAGAAATTATCAGAAACAATTTCATCATTGTTTATGATTTAGAGCAGCGAGTGTATACTTTTTGTCTAATAGTCAAGGACAACCACAATATTAGTCCCACATAGAGCTTCATTTTTATAAAATAGAGTCCACCTTTGAGAAAAGTATAAGACAATATAAATGAAAGTAGCATCGAATAAAATTGAAAACCTCAAATGATATGAATATGATTTTATCGTCATTTATCTTAAGATTGTTCGGTCTTTCACAGCATATATTAAATATAGGTGCACCTTTGTATATAATAGTATTCATAACATCAATGATATACTTTTTAAAAGGGTGAATTTTTCATTTAAGAAACTGTAATCATAATGATGGTGACACCTTTTCTTCAAACGCATATAAGAGTATTTTTTCTTTTATTAAAGTATGTATCAGAAATATTACTAATGATGTATTTAGACTAAAAGGAATTATAAAAAATCTAGATCATCTATTTTAAAATAGCATTTTCTATTCTCAATCTATAATGTTGAATTGATGCTTAAGTATTAAAATCTGGGCATTTAATTAAATTATCATATTATATTTTTAATATTTGATATCAAATTATTTGTTAGAGTTTTGAATTATTTATTTTTAATTTTTCTTTTTGGCTAATTTTTTTGATTAATACTTATTATTCTAATTTATGATCACTAATATAAATTTAAAAATAATATAATATTGTTGACATATTGTTTTTTCATTTGATATTCTATGATAAAAAAAGGAGAATAATTAAATTGGAATTTAATAATTATAAATCAAAGGAAAAATAACTATTTTTCATAAAATTAAAAACAAAATCCCAAAAAAAATTTTGAGTAAAATTGCAAACCTTTTTTAAACTTATACGTTTGAAACATACCTAATTTGTCATTTTTCTAAGAAAAAATTCTAACAAAATTTTTAAAGGTTTGACAGCTAGATATATTTATTTATACAATATAGACAAAAATGGATAAATAGTAATTTAATACGATCATCAATAAAAATGAAATTGTTTATTTATTTTTCATATAGTTTTGATTATCAAACGTAGGTAACTTACGCATTCTTTAATAAATCTTTTTCAGAGATCCAAGAATTCAATTTTGATCATCTGAAGTGATCAAGATTGATTTACAAGAGTTAGAACAAAGAGTTAGTGTATTATTATGCCTTTTGTATTTATGTGCTGTCTTTTCAAAAGCAGAGAGATTATTTTACATATTTCATTTTGGCATCTCTTTCTTTGTCTTAATACCAATCTTTAAAGTATGTATAACTTATGGAACTCAAAAAAAGAAACAGCAAATTCTGAAAAGAAAATAAGCATAAAATATTTTCAAAAAAATTTCAATTTTTTGGCTCTAATATCATTAAAGAATGATTTACAAAATATATCAATTTATGAACTAATAACTTAAACAGAAATTTCAGGAAATAGCTTCTATCGAAATAGGTTCCAGAAGTCGCATTAAGCAATTAAAAGAGCTTCCTTACAATTCGAGAAGGACAAGAAAAACATTGAAAATTTCATCAAGTAAATTAAAAAGCATAGAATTACAATTCATAATTATATTTATTTTATAGTTGAATGTAATCATTTCTTGATGATTTCTTTCCAGATTTTACTGATATAGCAATGAATCTTTAGGAGCTTGCTAAGACCTTTATTATTATTATCTCTATTGCTAAGAATCATGTAATTTTTTGACATTTTAAACAGCGGGTAACACTTATTGTGCTTTGGCCATTTTACTGATTCATGCATTTTCCAAATAAAAATAGCTCCTTCTGTCTCAACTAAGAGGATTGATTTTTAATCAGGACTGATAGTAATCTAAGAGATGAGAAAAATATTGCACTTGTGATTGTACCAGAATGACTTTGTCCTTTGAAGTAGCAGGTTCCTTCGTCATAACCCAAAAGTTTGACATCTTTGTCTTCTCCTCCAGAAACAAAATGTTATCCTTCTTTAGTAATGGCAAGAGCATTGACCTCTCCTTCTTTGAACCATCCAACATTCTGATTGCTTAACCATCACAGGTCTCCCAATAAGTAATATTAAAATAAAAAATATTTACTTTTCTGTCACTTACTGTAGTCAGCAATTAACTTTCTTCAGGATGATAAAAGTCCATTTTAAATAAAGTACTTTCGAATAGACACTTAACTCTGGTAAATGATTTTAGACCTCAAATAATACAAGAACCATCGGCACTGGCACTATCGGCTTATTCATTATTTCTTATAACTTGGATTGATCATACTATTCCTCGGTGTTCTTTCATGGATGACTTCATAACGTATGTTTGTTTGCCTATTTCCAAAACTCTAACTTCTCCTTCAGATCCTCCTGAGATAATTCTTTAGCAATCAGATCTGCATGTTATAGATGTGCATCCATGAATATGTGCATCGTTGATCACATACATCAATCTACCTGATTAAGGCAAAAATGCTCTAAGTTTGCCTTCGCTCCATCCACTCACTATACTTTTTCCATCATTAATAAAAGCTACTGCCCAGCATTCTAAATTGCAACTTAGATTCTAAGCAATTCTTATCTATTTTTTGCATTCCAAACTCTGATGTCATTTAAAGAGCTGGTTGCAAAAATCATCTGAATAGCTGTGAGGAACAGCAATGTCGTTAATCCTTTCGTAATGACAAGTGTTTCTAAGTTCAGGTAATCATTTTTCAATGTCCAAATTATAAATATTACTTTGACTTATTCCTGTAAAAAAATACTATAATCATTTGTAATTGTTATCAAAGCAATTCCTCCCAAAAGTTCACTGCTAGCAACTATTTGCATTGTTTAAAATGACACGTTTGACATTATACCATCACCAGCACCAACAATAATATCGCCATTAGGTAAAGTGTAATAGACTGCTAAAATTTTGATTTACTATTTAACCATCAAAATAAAATTTGTTATTAATAATAATATTTTAATATATTTCTAATGTATTAATGTTTCACAAGTAGTATCATAAATAATAGAATTTTTCTACTTTTAATGTAATAAACCTAACAATTAACTTCTTGACTGAATAGCTTTTAAACAGGTGCTAATCTTTTAAATATAGCCATATCCATTTAAATTTTCAAACAATTCTCCAGTTGTTGTACCACAATAACAGTATTTATCATTTTTATCAATTGCAACACAAGTAAATGTACGCTTCATGTTGCCAAAATTTATATCTACGGATTAGATCGTTATTATAGGATTACTGAATGCTTTTTATTTTATTTATCAATATTTAAAATTTAAACACCAGTATTTAAAACTGCTACCATTTAGTGTCTTATTAGTTTTAAAATTAAACCTAATTTACTGCATCTCGATTGGGAGTTCAATACAAGGCTTTTCCTGCCTTAATGTCCCAAATGATAAACATATTTTATCATCGATTCCTCCTAAAGAGGCTAAGTATTATTCATTATACGAAAAATGACCGATTGGATCAACACTTTAGGTAATTTTAATCTGTGAATCATGCTTCTTTCCTTAAAATCAAAAATAATAATATCAGCTTAGAATTCCATATATAAGTCTGTTACCCAGAAACTACATAATCCCCTGAGCGAGAAACTGTTACCACAGATATCTGGTTATCATGTTCTCTAGACAAAATTAGTATCAGATTTACATAGCTTACATATTTAATCAAATTAAAAATTATCTTCGATACTCCTGAACCTTAAAAACGTTGAGCTCTACTAATTAGATGCCTAACAATAATAGTTTAACTCATTGGATAAAGTATATGCTTTTAATGATTACTTAAACAATACCTCATTATCTGGATGCAAAATCAACCCTTAAGTATTTTTACCTGAAATTATAAAATTGTCAATATACCTCTAAACCCAATAACAGCTTGTATTTCAAGTTCTGATATGTTGATAAATTATTCAAACTGAAATAGAAAATCTAAATAAGTTTATAAGATTTAAGAGTAATATAAAATGACGTGTATTTTTATTTTTCAAATATAGTTCAATACTTAATTAAAAACTGTTGTATTTTAGAATATATATTAATAAATCTTATGAAAATTAATTAATCAAACAGTCCAGAACTCTTCCGTGTCTTATTTTTCTAATCTTATTCTTAAATCCCTGTTTACCTTTTCAACAACCTAATTGAAATAAATAAATTCAAATACCAATTTCCATAAATTCGAAGAGAACTCATCTTAATAAAATGATTTTACATCGTTCTTCTCCTTTTCTAAATTGATTTTTTTGCGATCATATACAACAGTTTGAATAATTGAATTCGAAACACTATCAGCAATCATTTTCTCCTTTGCAAACTAAAGTTCAATTTATAGTTTGTTGGATTTTTATGACATAAGCAAATTTCCTTGAATTTAGTAAAGCAAAAGGGCAAAAGCAATTAGACTCAAAATGACAATTATTTTAAAGAGTAAAAATTTAGAATTTTATTAATTATTGAATGTCATCTTGAATTCGGTTGATTTGCTATCATCTTCATTGTTTGAACTAAGTCTGGGAGTGGAAGTAAACGAGCTAATACTGCTTTTTGGGGTTATGATATCATTTTTTATAGTTTTAACTTCTTAAATGGTTGATTTGGCAGCTCCAAATTATTGTGGAAATAGGACTGAATTTACAGCAAAAGATTTTGAGTTTTTTTCATTAGGTTTGGTTTATACATTTGTGGATGTAAGTTTTCTGTTGGATATATTTGAAAGAGGTCTGAGTATTGGGGAATGACTTCGATTCATTATGAATTCAAATTTTTAATTTATTTATTTATCGTTAATGTTTAACGTACAAAAGAGATCTTATCCATTTTCTTTAGTTATTAGAATTTTATTTATTCTTTCAATTTCTATTAAGAATATCAAAGTCTTTCATATTCATAGTTAATGATTATTTTTGCCCTTAAAATCAAATTATGAAGATTTTAGATTGAATACTTTCTTTTAAACTATAAGTTTACTATTAAGATGGGTTAAGAATGAATTCATTAAGCCTGGCTACAATTATTCTATATTTTTTTAACTCATAAGTTAAACAACTACTATTTGGTAGATTAAGGAATTTATAGGTCATTTATACTCAAGTCAGAGTTACTTAATAATTACAAACTTATACTAGAAATGCCGATCTATTATTCTGAGTCGTTAGATGACTATAACAAGAATAAAAAAGGATTTAAGAGGCTAAAAGTTAAGGATTATGCTAAAAAATGGATTAGACAGCAAAAAAAGATGTACACAGATAAAGGAGAATTCCCTATCTATTTTTTAGAATTGCAATTTCGCAATTCTATAAGTTTATGATAAATGTTTATGAAAATGCATAAATTTGATGTTAGCTTTGCAGAGACCTCATGAAATCTTTCTCAATTTTCAGTTATTGTACTGATTCATGGGTTAGCTTCACATTGTGATGGCTATTCAGTAGTAGTAAGATTTTTAGATGAGCAAGGTCATATTGTCTTCGATCCAGAATATATTGAGAATATTCATAATATTTACTTAACCAATGAAGAAAATAGAGAATTTAGAAAAGTATAATTATAAGATAAGTAATTATTATTTCATTCTAAATTAGAACTAATACTATAAAGTAAGTTTTGGGTATTATATGCGATTAGAAACACTTCTCCGATCCTCTTAAACATCCTAATAAAATGATACAACAGGACTTTAATTAAACTTCCGTCATAGGCCATTCATTTGGAGATTCTACAGCTTATGCTCTAGCTTAGACAGAAAAAGAATTCTCAAGAAAGTAAAATGATGATTTAGAATAAAAGATTATGGAAGAGGTTCTCCAATTTGCAAAACTTGTTATAGTTATTTATAAATGATATTTAAGATTTCAAAAATATATTCAATTAGATCTATTTAAAATGATGGGAATAAAGCAAATGGAAGATCAAATCAAAGAGAAGGATTAAATTACACTAAATAATGCAAAAATGATTGATATTTTTATAAATTATATTTATAAATTTAGTTAACAAACTTGAGATAGAATACAGACATGAATAAACGAATGTAATAAAGTGATGGAGATGAAATATTCATTCACATTTAAAATAACGCAGATCAATACAACATTTAATCAGCAGATGAAAAAAATTAAAACTAAAATATGATTCCTGATCAGGTTATTGAATCATAGACGACAAAACCAAGACCATTAACATTTGACTAAATAAAATTGGTTTCATCCACTCAAGTGAGTGGAGATGGACATGTTAAATCAGTAAGAGTTCAATGTCCATAATGCAAATAAAAAGTATCATAATTCATATTCTAGGTTGATACTGTTATTATTAGAAAGCCAGGAACTTAAACATATCTTGCTTCATGTATTCTTTTGCTTTGCTCATTTGGTTTAGTATGCGTTTCTTGTTTACCTTGTATTATTGATGATTGCAAGGATGTTATGCATTCATGTCCTCAATGTAAAACTCCATTGGGAAAGACATAATTTAAGATTTTAGATTGATTCATATATATCGACACTTTATTACAATTAAATTAAAATGTAAACAATAAAAATTTTATATGAAATAATTTCCTATATAATAAGCAAGAACTCTTGTGAATGAATTTTTTGACTTTGTTTCAAAGGCAGTGAGTCCATTTCATGTAACTTCTCTTTGCAAAGAAAGATTAGCCAAATCAGGATTTACAGAATTGAATGAAACAGAAAATTGGAAATTGGAAAAGGGTGGCAAGTATTTCTTCACAAGAAATCTCACCACTATTGTTGCATTCACTGTTGGTCAATAATTTGATCCAAATAATACAGGATTTAAAATAATTGGTGCTCACACTGATAGCCCATGTTTAAGATTAGCTCCTGTCTCCAAATTAGATTCAAATGGATTCCTATAGACATGCGTTTCTACTTATGGTGGCGGTTTATGGCATACTTGGTTTGACAGAGAATTGACTTTGGGAGGTCGAATTATTTTTAAAAAAGATGAGGTCTTTTAGAGTTAGTTATTCCATTATCAATAACCGTTATTAAAGATTCCTAATTTGGCTATTCATCTAACAACTGATAGAAACAGCTTTGCTCCGAACAGTAATTATGTATTGAAACTTAGGCGAATCAAATTTAAGGCCTGTTTTTGCTTAGGAAACATACTAAACTTTGACTGGAATTGAAAAACCAAACACTGAGGGACTAACAAGTTTCGAAAATAAACACTATAAATATTTGCTTAATTTGATCACTGAATAAACAAACATTCCAACATCTGACATCTTAGATATTGACTTTTATTTTTCAGATTGTTAACCACCTTCCTATTTTGGATTGAACCAAGAGTTCATTTCCGCAGCACGAATTGATAACTTATTTTCAAGTTTCTTTGCACTTTTAGCAATTACAAATCCTGAAAGTTTCACAGAGGACCAAACATTTATTAATATGATTTGTCTCTATGATCATGAAGAAGTGGGGTCTTAAAGTGCTCAAGGAGCTGACTCTTCATTATTATCTAATAACATGAAAAGAATTTATGATATCCTATCTCATCCTACATAGACTTCTATTGATAGTTTTTATAAAGCAATACAAAAGAGCTTCTTAATTTCTTCAGATATGGCTCATTCGATTCATCCAAACTATTCAGACAAGCACCAACAAAACCATAGAGTTAAGATGAATGAAGGAATTGTTATAAAAGTCAATCATAATTAAAGATATGCTACGGATGGTGTTTCATCAGCAATCCTAAGAGTAGTTGCTTAATCTGCCGATGTGCCAATCCAAGATTTCATTGTTAGGAACGACTCCCCTTGTGGCTCAACGATTGGGCCTTTATAAGGTTTAAATATATTCTATTGATTAGCCTCAAATACAGGAATCAAAACAATTGATATTGGAGCCGCATAATGGGGTATGCACTCCATCAGAGAAACTGCTGGAGTTATCGATGGATATTATTTGGAAAAACTCTTTGTTGAATTCTTCAAAAAATATGAAAAAATAGATCATAAGTTGCTTGGTATTTGAGTATTATTATGATTATTGAAAAATTAAGAAATCCATATAATACATACACTCAAGTTAAAGATAATCCCAAACTATTATTCAAGATCTCATTCTACTCTTTTGCTCTACTCCTTTTATCACAGTTACCGCCATTTGTATTATTCTTATATATTTAGGCTTGTGTTTGTTTGATCATTAGTTATTTAACCGGAAAAAAGTTCTTTGAGATTTACTTTCATAAACACTTAAAGGAAGGAATTATGGAGATGTTTCCTCAAGGCATTAGAGATGCCTTGATGAAGAGATCCATTTTTGATCTTCTTTGTGACATCTGGTTTATGCCCAAATTTTCATTGTATATCAAAGCATTCCTAAAGCCTTTTGTTGCCAACATTGATCCTGAAAACGTAATACATTCTCTCTACTATATTTATAGGCCGAACAAGCCCTGGAAGGTCTACCATTAGAAGACAGATAAATCATCACCAAAAAAGGAATAATTAATACTTTGCCAATGCTACTTTAAACCACAGTTGACACTACCTAACCATAGATCAATGACAGTGAAGTTCCTTTAACTCCTCATACACCCTCAAAGATGAAATAAAAAAAAACGAGATATGATAGAAAATAATATAATAGAACTAAATCTAAAAGAGTATTCAAAGAAGATAAAATTGTTTCCACCTTTAAGATGCCTTGGACCATTGTGAAAACTTATGAAGAGGACAGAGCTTCTATAATGTCTTCACAATCAGATATTGAATTTTCAAATAAATAAAACTTTTCCATTGTTGAAGAAATGAAGCCTCTACCTTCATTTTAAGAAAACATTGGATTCAAAAATATAGAACTTGTTCTTAAACCACAAACCAGTTAAGAATAGATCAAATGGGATAACCTAGATAATTTCTACAATTAAGTTAAAGACACTGTTCCAGGAAGTCATAAAAGTATATTTTCAAAATAAACCTCATTAGGACCATTAGAAATGATATTGAAAATTACAAATCTAATTAATAATATAGTGCATTTTGAGAAAAGAAGCAAGCAAATTTTGGCTATCAATAATAATGTTTTAATTAAGGCCTTCATAATTTCTGCAGTAATTAAATATCAATATACTAAGGCTGCTTTGGCATTTTAATCTTACATTTCCACCAGGACAAGAAGATTGATGATGCAAACTATAATGATTATTTGTTATTTAGGAAGTGCAGGAATAGCCACAGGAACTCTAGGTCTGTGTCTTGTTAAAATTGTTAATCAGAACAAAAAAAAAAGAAATTGAATTGATTTAATTATTTTATTATTTTCATTAGATTGAATAAGAAATATAATTTTTTAAAATATCTCTGATCCCTTTAAAACCTTCAAATAATATTTTACAGATTATATAAAAATCTAATTCTTTACATTAATCTATATCAATTTCTGTGTTAAAACATAAGATATGTGAACAATATTAATTATTTCTGTTATTAACTTATTAGGATTAAAATTACAGTAAAATAGGTAAAAAAGAAGTGTATCTGAAGTACTTCAGAAAAGATAATATAAATAGGTAAAATTCGACTCAAAATCTAATGTAAATAAACTTCAGTGTTGTTAGTTAAAAATTATTTTGAGATCATTTATTAGTTTTATTATTCATGAAATTATATTATATTCGTTCATATTTTTCATTTTCTCAAACTTCAAAAAGGTCTGTTCTAGGAAATGCACTTTTTTCTACATTTCTTATAGGAAGGAACCAATTCTTAATTTCAGAACCAAAGACTTCCTTAAAGTTATCAATAATTCTTGGTTTTTTGAAAGGATTCTATGATTAGTTTCTAAGTGTGTTACATACATTTGCTTTTATCTCATTAATGTGGTATTCAACAGTTGTAATATTTTAAGCAATATGATACAGATGAAACCCCAATAGAAATCCCATCACTAATACTAGAGCAAAGCAAGTAACATTACAGATAGTTAATATAAATTGCTGATTTTTTGTAAGTTCCTAGAAAATAGCTAATAAAAATTTTACTTGTAATACAAACTTATCATTAACAAATAAATCGTAAGAAATAAATAAAGTACATTAGATCATACACAAAATAGCATAGAAATTAAATTGACAAAAATATCTATGATTTTTTAAGCCAACACAGTTGTTCACCCAGGGACAATGATGATCCTAATTTATATAATTTTGAATAAAAAATTACCATTCTCAATACACATTTATTGCATTCTTTACAATGATGGGTTCTTGGTAATTTTATATTATCACATTTGAAGCAGTATGAAACTAATTATAATACTTGAATAATATCGCTGGAACCATATTATAAAATTATTTTATTACAATTTCATCATCATTTTCATCATGCAATTCGATATGGTTTTGCATTCTTCTTTATCTATGCTTGTTAATTTTTTCTGTCATTTTTGTTGTTCTTTATTTGATGTCTTCCAAAGTTCTTTCATGATAATGCTTGGCCTATTTCTAGATAAAAATAAATACTAAATCTTTTGGAGGGTATCCTGGTTTGATATATTAAATCATAATGTAAGAGAAATTTAAGAAAATGAATATTATTGTAAATTCGATTCCAATCAAATAAGAAACAAATCCATGCTAATATATAGGAAAATCAAATTACTTTATTAAGATATGCAGGTAGGAAGATAAATACAAAAGCATAATATTCGCTAAAAATGATTCCATAAACAATTATCACAGCTATGAAGTCAGAAAGTTAATGCTCGCCTTAAAGCATAAATTATTTAGTTTTTATATATATTTAATATTAAATTATTTTCCATTTGCAATAATAGATTTTTCTATATAAATCAATCATGAGATTACTGGAGAATGAATAATGAACATTTGAATTGTAAATTGAATTTTTTGTAAATTTTCATTTTTTAGTTAATTGAATAATTAAAAAGAATACTTGGAAATTGGATAGGATAAAATTATGAATTAGAATATATCTTTATTAAAAGTAATGATATATATATATATATATTTTATTTTTTATTTGAAAAATAATGGAGCCAGAGCAATTGATAGATTAATTAAATGATTTATTGTTGGCAGAACATTTTAGGTTTATAGAGGTAATTGGGTAGGGAAGCTTTGGAGTAGTGGTAGCTGCGTTTTGTAGTAATCTAGATCGAGTTGTGGCAATAAAAGTTAATATGATATTAGAATATAATAGATTACATCAAATGTTGATCAAGAGAATGAAGCAAATCTGCTTAAAGCTTGTTGTCATTAGAATATTGTCAAGCTTTATAAAGTACAATAATTATTTTGATATAGGTGTTAATAGCAAATAATAATCTTTATCTCATTATGGAGAGACTTATTGGTCTGACACTAGACAAACTGATGAAGCAATCTATATTGTCAGAATAAAACATTAGAAATTATATGATTCAAATTTTAAATGCTTTGGTGTTTCTTCATAGAAAGAATATCATCCATAGAGATCTCAAACCAGGTTAAACTAACTAATATTATAGAAAATATATTTATATGTGAAAACTCATGTGTTAAATTAATAGATCTAGGTTTAGGACAAGAAATTGTTTGTAAAGGATGTGTTTATTAATCAGTTGGTACTCCATATTTTATAGCTCCAGAAGTCATTTTAGGAAAGGATCAAAGTTAGGTAAGTAATTTTGTTAACTAATTTAGGCTGTTGACATTTTTAGTTTAGGCATTATATTCTATATGATGATCAACAATTTATAACATCCTCTATGGGATGGACAGATGAGAAAAAGACATTACTACTCATTGATATCTAATGAATTTTCAATAACTTTTCCAATAAATATGCCTGAGTATTCCATATTTAGCATATTTTTAGAATGGCCAAAGATTTTGTGCTGAATACTGTATAATTTAGGGCAGAAAATAGAATGACGGCATTGTAATGTTTAGAGCATCCTTGGATTAAAGGAAAAAGTGTTAAAACATATCCTATGACTACAAGAGAGATCATGCTAAGATACAACATTTAGCAAAAGCTATAACATGTCTTTTTATTGTTCATTAATTAGATAATTAAATCATTGATGTTTTTAATGACTCTTCAATAAACATGCCAAGAAGAGATATGCTATATCAAAACAAACAATTCTCCTTTAAGAGAAGAAAACTAATATGAGCATGTCTCCCCTGAAAATGAACATCACACTACTAGATTGAGTGTTGAGGTTACTAGTAAAAAACAAAACTCCTTTAAACTGCATCCGATTCAACTAAAAAAAGTAAGTTCATATAAAGATCTATTATCTTTGAGAGAAAAATAATTAAATGAAAAGAAATATTTAAGTATTAATTATTTTTTTAATAAGACATGATAACAAGGTTTAGAGAAAAATTGTCTTTGGGTAATCAACTAAATGCCATTGGGCATAATAAATTTGATTCTCCAATTAGTCGACGAAAATTAACTACATTACCCACTATTAATACTAATAGGTTGCAAAGATAATCAACCTTTAATTTTAAAAATTTGTGAAGTGCTTTTTATAAATTAAAGATAAGAAATCAATTTTACTTTAATCTATTCATAATTTCATCTGCCTCTTATGCTTTAGTTTCATCGTAAGGGATATAATAATTAGACAATCTGGATTAAGGATTACTCATAGGTTTACTCTATTCTCTTAAGATATTCATAGATTTAATGATCTCCTCATTATCCATCTCAATCTAACAAATCATTTTCTTGATATCATTATTTATAAAGAACAATTCAGTATTGTCTTATTTTAGCAATTTAAAATTGGCTTGCATTTTGCCATTTTCTAATTTCAATTTATCAATTTATTATTGTAGGTCAGTATGTTTATGATTATCAACTCGTAAATTTAAATTAGAAATTTCAGAAATCAAATTATCCACATTATTTCTAACTATCTAATATTACTAATAAACTTCCTACGGTTGTTATTATTCTTAATTTGTTTATTATATTGTTTTTATAGCAGTTTTCAATTAGATAGATGATTCTTCCTTCCTACTTTATTAGAATGACTGATTCTAACTCTAATCATCCTTTATTCTAGGAACTTTTGAAATTAATTCTTTGAACTACTCATCTGAATTGTATATTTTTTCATTTTGAATCAATACCTTACTAATATTCAATTTTAATGTGTCCAATTTGTCTTTCTCATTCAATGTTAACTAGTTTCCTTCCTCTAATCTTTTTATTATTAGTTCTAATTATTTTCCATCCTATTCCAATCGTTATTTATTCTTATCAATCATTTATACAATTGTTGTTGACTTTCCCTTGTCCAAACACATTTTTAGAATCTCAACTTCAGCTCTAAGCTACAATTTCAATTTATTTAGAGATTATAGCATTTATTCAAAAATCAATTAATTTATAACAATAATTTATACTTTCTTTATCATTATTTAATATGATTTTTCGCAGTTTATTTTGCCAAAGCCAGCTCTTTAGATAGGACTTATTCTTCTTTCAAAATCTTAATCAAATTTGAAACCCCTCTCTTTGTAATAATACTCCCACAAACAAAACCAATAGAGACCATTAATAATGTCACACTCCCATCCATTAATTCCTTGACTTTTCTATTAGATCTCAAATTGGAAGATTGCAATTTAAATTTTATGATGTCATTAAAAAATAACAAACTCTATAATCCAAAAGAGAATCCAAAGCAAATCGTAGCCATCCTAGGAAATATTAATGAAAATGGTAATGCAAATGGATACAAATAATACAGATTTGGCACTGTGCACGAATGCTTAAACTCTTACAATCTGATACTTATATAAAATGTACTTATAGAGTGTTTTAAATTGAACATATTATTTAATTTCTCTAGCATCTATTTCAGAATTTAACTTATTCATATCCTTATTACCAATTATTTTCATTTCATTCTTTATTTACTCATTAATTTGTCTACCTGTCTTTGAATAATCAAAATATAAACTAAACATTTGTTATTCAAAACCAATCATTCCTAAGTACAATATTGGCATTAAAGCATTTTAATTCATTTTATTATATATTTATTATTTAATATTAAATAAACATTATATATATGAAATATAATCAAAAAGTAATATGATTTCTAGGTACAATTTCATTATGATCTACTTATGACGATAATATATAAATACAAAAATAAAACTATAAGTAATTTGAACATCCATAAATATTCATATCCAAGAAAGCATTTTTTTATCCATCAGGATGAGGATATAAAGTATGGAGAATGTTTGTAGTTCCTCTATTTTAAGAAATATGAGTATGCTTCCTCTTACTTCTCTCTTAAGAAATAGTCAAGTTAATTTTAGTCAAGCCTTAGAAGGTTAAGAATATATGATCTTGAGTTTAAAAAATTCTAAATTCAATGGTAACGATTTATGTAGGGTTGACTTATATTGTTTCGAATATTTATTTTTATTCAATCCTGTAAGTATATATGTTCTGTGACACTTTTGAGAGTGAACTCAAAGGAATATCACACCATAATTTTAAGGGTGCTCCAAATTCATAATAGATGGAAGAACGAATGTTTCATGGAGATGATGTAAAATCTATTTATAGTTACTTCTCATAAGATTTATAAAATATTCATTTACTATTCTTATTGATAAAGAGCGAAAATCTTTATTAAAGTTCAGATAATATAACGATAAGGAATCTTAAACAAATTGTTGTACTTAAACTATTTTTCATTTGATATATAGTAATGTTAGGTATATTCAATAATGATATTGGATCTTTGATGTACTAATTCAACTTAAATTTATGTATATGGATATTGTAGATTAACTATTTTTGATCAATAGAATAGTTCGGTTTATCGAGTATTTGAGATCATTAAAGTCAACTTCATTTAATTGATTTATTCATGTTACTTCGTAATTGTATGTACGTTGTTTCTTTCAGATTTCCTAAACAAAGTTCAAGTATATAATTAAGAGCTAATTTTAGTTCTACATTTGATTTAATGTAACTATGGTCATTTAGTGATTTTACAATTGAAACTATAGAAATTAATTATTTTATTAGTTTTATCTGCAATTTTTTTTTTCTAATTGATTACAAGCATATAGACACTTTTGCTAACACTCACTGATTAGATAGAAAGACTAGTAGACTCATGATGCATATTCCTTCATTATCTGACATTTTTACTCATAGTGTAATTGGATTATTAAATATAAAAATATTATAGATATTGCATACATTAAGTTTCTAATTATTTACATTTACTAAATATAATTATTGTTATAATTATACTTATTATTATTGTATATATAGATATATTATCAATTATTTTGCTTTTTATTCTTTGAGTAAAGTATTAAGTCAATAAAATTGACAAAAATGAGCTGATTTATTGATATTAATTGATATATGCTATTTAATTTTTTCCTTATTTTTGATTGGCCAATTAGAAATGAAAAAAGATTAATTGGGATTTATATTTGTAATAAGGCGGGTTTGAAACATTATTAAAAAAATCAAAAATCAAATGTCATCAGGAGGAAAAGGTAAAGCAGGAAAAGGAGGTAAAGCCGCCGGAGCTCATAAATCAGTTTCCAGATCACACAAAGCTGGTTTGTAATTCCCAGTCGGAAGAGTTTCAAGATATTTGAAATAAGGAAGATACACAGAAAGAGTTGGTGCAGGAGCTCCAGTTTATCTTTCAGCTGTTTTGGAATATTTGGCTGCTGAAGTTTTAGAACTTGCTGGAAATGCTGCTAAAGATAACAAGAAAAACAGAATCAATCCAAGACACATTCTTTTAGCTATCAGAAACGATGATGAATTAAACAAATTAATGGTCAACACTACAATTGCTGATGGTGGTGTTTTACCAAGCATTCATCCATAATTATATCCATCAAAGGAAGATCCAAGTTAAGCAGTTTGAAATGTTTAATTTGTTTTACAATTAACATATACAAATTTAATTTAATAATTCTAGACTCCAATAGATTAATCAAATAAATAAATGAACTTGAATATTGATAAATCAATTCTTTTTTGATGTGTGTGCAATTTTTACAGACTTTTATGCTGCATCATCTAAATCTGTTGCAGTTGTAATTGATACTTTAGTCTATGATTTGGCAAATTCATCTAACATCTTGGCGCCTTTTAATTATTGTCAATTTATTACCTTATTATGAATTTGTTCCTGTTAATCTTACAACTAATGGTGTTTTTAAATCAACCAATTAAGCTGCTTAGATAATACCTTCTGCAATAATGTTGCATTTCATTATACCGCCGAAAATATTAATAAGGATTGTTTCTACCTTTGGATGAGAGTTTAAGATTTCAAATGCAGTCTTTACTTATTCTACATTTGCACCACCTCCAACATCTAAGAAGTTAGCAGGTTCTCCTCCATATAATTTTATTATATCCATAGTAGCCATTGCCAAACCAGCTCCATTAACCATACAACCAATATTTCCATCTAATGCAACATAATTCAATCCTGCTGCTAATGCCAATTCTTCATGAGGATCTACCTATTCTGATGCAACTGATGTTTTTCTCAATTCAATCAACTCTTTTTATCTAAATTTAGCATTGTCATCAACATTAATTTTAGCATCAATACAGAATAATTGATTCTTTGGATCTGTTGCCCATGGATTAATTTCTACTTAAGTAGCATCCAATGAAATAAACATCTTATATAGATTTCTCAATTATTCAATTGCTTATTATCTAACAGATTATAATTAAAGAGTGTCAACAACCTTATTGGCAATTTGATCAGTCAATCCGATTTTTACATCAATTGGTAACACAATAATACTATTTGGATCTGTCTTTGCTACTTCTTCAATTTCCATTCCACCATTAATTGATGCAACAATGGCTGGCTTTTATGAATTTCTATCCAGAATAAATGCTAAATATAATTGACGTACTATGTCCACACCTTCATGTACAAGTACTGCATTCACTTATAAACCCTAATTTAGTATATATTAGTCAGTACTTCTTTTGGTGTCTAATGTGTTACCAATTTATATCCAATCATTTATTTTGTATAGTTGGCTACTTCCTCTGGAGTTTTGCAGATCTTAACTCCTCCTTTCAACCCACTTGACAAAGTTCCTTGAATAAACCCTTATTAATACCCTTTCCTCTTCCACCAGCATGAACTTATGACTTAAGAATCAAACCACCACTTGGATCTAGTGTTTTTGCTACTTTGGCAGCTTCATCAGCATTCAAAGCAATTGCTCCTTTTTACACTCTGACATTGAATCCTCTCATCAAGTCTTTACTTTGGTATTCATGAAGATCAAAACATTTAACAACTTTGTGTTACAATGCAGCCAACCTTGTAATACGATTGAACATTTATTTTAAATCTTTTTATTTAATCAAAGCACAATAACTACTCACTTAAAAAAAATAAACTATTTTTAGGATTCATTTAAGCAGTCTGTATAGACTCCTCTTAGAAATCAGATAAATCTAATAAATAATTACAAAAGAAAAATGTATAATCAAAGAAAACTAATTTGATGTTATTTCTTATGAAAATTTGATCTTAAACTGTATTATTATATTGGATTCTTGAAGTTAAAGTAAACTGATTTGAAATGTAGTAAATTATATTTTATTTCTAGATCCTGATTCTCCATTTCCATCAATTGCTAATCAGCTTTTAAGGTCATTAATGGATCATGTTCGATGATAGCTTCAAAAGTAGAGATCCTAGCTATTTAATTATTATGTTGCTGTATTTTTAAGTCTTCATGCATATCACTTTTAGAAAATTCCACTCCAATACTCATGATACTACCTTAATTAGTTATTGCACTAAATTGTTATGCATAACTTCCATTATCTGAAGATCCTGCTAATTCATCCTAAGCACAAAAGGTTTTTAAATTTTGAGGAAGCAAATTTTCTCCCAAAAATCCTCTAAAAATTTAATTATTACTTAAATTACCTTCTAATTGAACCACAACTTTAATATTTTGAATTTTATGGGCTTTTCAATCTTTTATTACCTTTTTACTTATTAGATCTGCTTTTTTAATTAGTCCAATCTAGTCCTTAATCTGGAAAGTTATGTAATTTTGTTAGAAACAATCCTCTTAGCATTGTATATTATGGTTTTTGTTATGAAGTCAATACTTTTACATATTTCATATACCTAAGATGTTTTAATTTGAGAATTACTTTAACATAGAATTTGGACAATCAGAACATAATTCTTCAACTGTAGTTTCTGATTTTAATTTTTTTATTTTGTCCAATCTTTCTTTGTCAGTTTTTTCTATATTCATCCAAGGCAAGCTCTATTTCATTAAGAAAATTAGTAAATAGCCTAATGATTCTAAATCATCCTTTGCTGACTACTCTATTCCTTAATGAGCAGCTAAACTTGCATATCTACAAGTGCCAATAAAGGATAGTTTCTTTTTCTAATTTGCTTTTGAATTGGTATTTCGAGATATTCCATAATCAATGAGATAGATCTTGTCGGTATCAGTTTTACTTAAAATATTTTCTGGTTTCAAATCTCTATGTATTATATTCCTACGAAATAAATTATTTAATCACCTTTAGTGTATTTGTTCCAATATCCATAGCATTTGAAAGGCAATGTTGTATATACATTATGTTGAAAACTTCTAATATTGATTTTAAAAATATATTAGGTCATGTCCAAGCAAATTGGTTATCATGACGTTGCATTTCTTGAATTGACCATACCAATACAATTCAGGAATCTAGGAAACTCCTTGCAGTAATTTCAATATTTCAATCTAATTTACAAATAATTTTACTTCTCTATTGAGACTACTATAACTTGCCATTTCTTATTTTTCCACCTTTATTGCTACATTTTTATTTCTCTTCATACATCTTCCAAAATATACAATTCCAAATGAACCTTATGATATTTTTTTTATTATTTCATATTGATTATCAATAACATCTCCTTATTAAATTTAGTACATAAATTTATTAATGGAAAGACTTGATGATGTATTTTTAAAAAAACAATTCTTATAAATAATAGTAGATTATAATGAACTTTAATTTGCTTCTTAATCATTTCTTCTTTAGTTTATCAAATAATTAAATTGTTATAAGACATAATTATTTGATTACTATTTACAATTTAAGGTTTATTTCATCTTTACTAGTGATATTAATAGGAATAAATGAAATAAAATATTTAAAATTACTGAATCACATTTTATAATATTAAAATTAACAATTTTAGAAAAATCAAAGTTGATTGGGAGAAGGTCTTATTATAACTAAATAATAATAGAAATTTATTAAATTTGGTTATAAGGATCAAAACCTTATTGCAAATTGATAAGATTTCACTAATTTTAATTTCTAATAAATATAGTAAAATTAGTTTATGTCTATTAATTATTAAATAGAAGAAACTGTGTTTTAGTAAGGTCATATAAATCTTTTTATCGTATTTGAATTATTTCCATATTTATAAATGAAAATACATTTGAATAAACATTAATTATAAAGAAAATTCTATTATGTTAACAACACCTTTATGTTAATTATAAAAACTTTTCTATGTTTAAGATATATTCCAAAAGGGTGGAAGTGGTTATAATTAGAATAAAATGAAAATATAATTAATTTATTTTGATCGACCTTCAAACTGATATTATCTTGAATAGCCAATACAGGAATAAATAAAAATACCTTTCAAATATTTAATCAAAATGGGAAGAATTTAATATATATGTTATTTTTGAAATAAATCTTTATTTAGAAATTAGAATTCTATTAGAACTAATTCAATTTTAATAGAATTTAATAGAAGATTAAAACGACATCTTCTAGAAACCTCAAATTTATTTTTCATAAGATCATTTCATGTTTTCAAGATATTTGATTCTCTACCTAGTATTATCTTCCTTGATAATCGAAGTTTAGGGTGGAAAAACATTATTATCAACTTGCTTTGGTAAATTAGTTCCTGCTGTACTGAAATGTTTTGGAACCAAAGTGTTTGGACTCAATATGAACAAAGTGAGGCACATAATGATTGCAAGACATCAACTCGATAAGTTAGATCCTGGAGAAATTGTTTATAGTGTGATAAGCATTGTTGCATCAAATATTCCTTAAAAAAAATATGTAGATATATTACTTGTGTCTGGGAAAATAATTAGAATCACTATTTAAGTATTGTCAGATGGAGTTGGGATTGGAACTGGATATGTAGTTGAAAAACTTGCAGATGCTATTGAAAAATAGTGCTGATAGATATTATATATAAATCAAATTATAATATAAACTTCATTAAAAAATCTGGAACTGTTCTTCTTAAAAATTACCAAGTTAAATTGAAAATACTGCTGGATTTACCAGGCCTTACAAATCAATAACTGAAAATATTCATATAAGATTTGATTAACTTTGAATGAAATCACAATTAGATTTCCAAATATCTTAAATCATATTTACTTCTTACACATAAATAGAATTAGGAATAAAATCAAAACATCCTTCTTCCACTTTTATAATGACATTAAAGTGTTGTTTAATTAGTGTACTATATGAAAACAAGTGTATTTGGTAATATATGGAATTCTTATTAATTTTATAAAAGAAGTATAAATCATAAAATATATTTCCATAAGCAAATAAATAGGATATACAGTAATAGAAAAATATTTCATTAATTTATTATATTCAATAAATTGTAAATTTTGGTTTATTCCTTAATTCTTAATTTAGAGTATTTTTTTATGCCTATTTATCTGTTAGTTTTATTGTTATATTAAATTTGTAAAGGAATATAAATTATTTAAAATTTACTGATATCATTACCATTTGCAAATTAATATCAAATAATTAGTTATCAATTAAAAAATAAACTAATAGATTTTGGTCAAAACAATGTGACTTAAGCAATGTCCCAAAGAATTATTCATTTATTAGAAAAGCCTTCAAATCATTTTACACAAACATTCAATAATACTAAATCCATAAAAATGTTATAATTAAAAGAAGATAATCTAAGATAAGCAAATATACAATATCAATTCATGTACTCCCATAAATAATATATAATCTCAGTATAAGAATATTTTATATATATTAACTATTTTCATCGAAATTTGGCAATTTTGTCAATCTTCTTTTGAATAATCACTTTCACATTGTTTCAATCCATTTCTCTTAAATTTAATCGTTTGCGCTAATATATTGTACCGATAAACCAATCATATATAAATCAAAAAATTAATCATAGTTTATTAATTCAAGGATGTTTAATAAATAAATGTCGACAAAATTTAATAATTACCTGAATGCTTTAGTCTTATTCTTTCATACCAACCTTACTACTTTCTCTAATTCTCTAAACATGGAGTTTAAATCAAGATGACAATCATGAAGATACTCTACTTTTTTATTAATTATTTCAAAAACGAATATTGTTAATTCTAAACTCACTACTTAGATAGAACTTATATTTTCAGTAAGTTCTCTAATACTCTGTTTATCGATGAATAAAAGTTAAAGTAATTTTACATAAAGAGATAATAATAAAATATTGATCAAGAGAATTATCTTTACACAAATGAATTCTAAGCCTCTACTTTATTCTAAACATTCGTTAAACTTGGCGTAGCAGAATGAGCTCTCCTTTAAACTATAGGATTCTTTTAAATTTTGTATTTTTCTTAACAAAATTGATTAAAAATTTCTCTTTCAACCTCATCTCCCTCAATTTGTTTCGAAGTTATCTGAGAAGGCAATTAAAGAGAATGAAATTGGTCAGTTTTTTTCTTGGATGTCAATGAACAACCCATTTAAAAATAATTAATTAGATTGAATCATCGTGTTTAATATTACGAAAATTAACAAACATGAAGTTCTAAATTATCTCTACTAACTATGCTGATTTTTGTTATTCATACAATCTCAACCCTAAACAAGTCACCCAATACAACATCTCCTTTGTCTTCTATTCTAATAAAATTTGTTTATTCTAGACTTTTTATGATAATAATCTAATCTTTAATTTAGACAACAGATGAATTTTATGCAAATTTTTATTATATTTCAAGTAGTACATAAATTTAAATTCACAATCAGTATATTCTATAACTCATATGATAAAAGAATATTTAGATTGTTAACCAAGTATGTAAATATGCATAAAATTTACAAAATGCTATATAATTGTATTTCATAAAGATTATTAAGTAAAATAGGTATAAATTTTTACTTAGATATTTCTTCTTTATTATTTTTTTATGTTGATTTATTGATATAGAAAAAAAACTATGTAATTGTCTAATAAAGAAAAAAAAAATAGTTTAATCTTAGCATCTTATAGAAAATTAAATTAAAAATTAGATAAATATTATTATATTTATTTTAATATTATTATCATTCCTCAATCTGACTAGTCAAAAGATGATTAATTTTTAAGTCCTTCAAGGCAGGTCTTATTGCTTCACTAGGTAAAAGTTATAACATTAAGGAAATTTGATAGAGTAAATTATAATTCAGTGTATTATTAAACCCAAATTCTTATACAATTAGTAGAGATCGTTAATTTTATAAATTTTATGCTACTTCTTCTAGATTGTAATATTAATCATCCTCTCCTTATTAGTGATTTTAAGTATAGCGTTAGATTATTTATTTTAAATTCTCGTAATCAGCCCTTTCATTATTCTCAATTGTATTTATTTTGGTACAAACTTCTATAAATTTATTTTCATTTATAAATCCTGTTAATTCAACATTTTCAAGTAACCTAATGTTACATATAATAGACTTACTCAAAATTTACTCTAAAAATTATCAATCTTAAAACCCTTTTTGTAAAGTCATCCAATTCTTACATATTTTTATTTAATTCTTTATCTTATTATAATTGTTCTGCACTTTTTAGATTGCCAGAAAGATTTTAAATTAAATGAATACATTTTTCATTCTTCTCAAAATTCTTATCTTGATTTTGAAGTTTATGATTTGGAATAATCACTTCAAATTCATCGAGTAATAATTACCAATCAGATAATAGTAATTTATAATTTCCTTTCTAATTTTACTCTCTAGAAATCAATATATTATTTCTTTTAACTGTAAACATTTTCTTAAATAACTATACAGACAGCCTTTCATTTTATTTTTCCTAATCTAATTTACTTTTCAAAACCAGAGAAATAATTTGTATGACTTTGTAAGCAACATTTACTTTTTCTGCTAATGTTATAGATGGATGATGACTATTTATGGATATTAATTAAATACCTAAAAGTATAAGTATTATATTATTCTAGTTAACTAATAATATAACAGTTACAATATTCTGGTTCATTTTTTACTTCTTCTATCTTGTAATAATAATATTTTTAACAAAATTCTTCTATAATTATATCATTTGATATTTTCTAAGCTTGCTTAACTCTTTCTATCCATTAAAGAATATATGTTCTCTTTTACATTGGTAATAATTTAACACAACAGTATTTTTCTTCTATTTTACCAACATAAGTGCAAATAGGTGATTTTTATTTCTAAATTAATCTCACTAAAGTTATATTCCTTCTATATTCTTGAAATTCATTTACTCCGGAGAAATCGAATTTATTTACAATATCACAAATATTTCTGTTTGCTATCTTAGGCCCTTTAAAATCTGGATTTTCTGAACAATCTTTTAAATAATATTTATCTTCCTTAAACAAAGCATTTAATTGATTTTCTATATCATTCTTATTTTCCTTAAAGGCATTGTTTCTATCTAAAATTACAGTTAATGCTTTATCAAATTCATCATCATCTTTATTTATATCTGATTATTCCTATTAAACCTCAGTTGGTTTCTCTGTCGGTGGTAAAATGTTCTCTGGTGGGTAAAATTCTAAATTAGTTTCTACTTTAGGTTCTTGTTTAGGTTCTGGTATAGGGTCTGGTTTAGGTTCTGGTTTAGGTTCTGGTATAGGTTCTGGTTTAGGTTCGATTTTAATAACTGGTTTAGGTTCTATTTTAGGTTGGGGCTAAGGAGGTTATGGTTTTTGCTTTGAGCATCCACAACATTTACAAGAACATATAGCACCCATAAATTTATTATTTATTAACTTTTATTTGCTTCGATATAAAGTTTATAAATGCAATTAATTTAAGATATTATAATTATCAATTAATTATTTTAATCTATTCATAAGAAACCTTTATGATATGACATTATCTGAATGAATTTCATTTATGTATAAGGATGAATATAAATTAGAAGATTTAATTTATTAAAGAAATTAGAAGATCTAACAAATGTATTATAATTATTGTACCTATTCATTCAATTTAAATTAGCAATAATTATTTACATAAAATAGTTACTTTTATCATTGATGATTGTAAATTCATAAAAACCTAAGAGTTTTAGAGACAAAGATTATTAATATAATAATACAAATATAAAAATTAGATTATAAACTATTTATTAGAATTTCAAAATTAGAATCAAACTAAATAAATGAAATAATCTATCTAAAAATAATAGTTTATAGTTTTCATATAAGTTATCTTAATCTCCAACTTATTGAAAATATGAATATATATAAATAGTATATTTATATAACTTAATTGTTATGTTTAGTATAGAAAATAATTAACACTTAATTCTATTATCATAATTTTCAAAGGATGAACAATTTTACATCCTTATGCACAAGAAGATAATTGCTGATTACCAAACTTTCCCTATATATAATTGTAGTATTATTAATCAGTTTTATAAAATATTTATACTAATTATTATTTTAATCAATTCATTTCCTCTATGAAATGCAGTGGACATATGAAGGCCAAAAAATAACAAATTTTATAAGACAGTTATGATACTTAACAAAATCATTCACTCGAGGAAAAGATAATTTTGTATTTCAATCTAACTCATAGTGAGGAATCTAAAACACAATTAGAAAACTTATTTCATAAAGGGTTTAAAAAGATAAATTAGATATATTAAGTATTTCAGTTTCTCGAGGAAACAGAATATATACATTTTTATTACTTTTACAAAATTATTGAGGAAAATTCAATTGATAAAATTGATCTATGTTAATTAACAAAACTAAGGATTGATTTACTTAACCTTACAAAATAGTTTGGAACATGCTAAATTAAGGTTGTTCTTCAATATAATGACATTCAATTAGAAGAATATCGAAACTATATTGAATATCATATATATTAGTTATTTGATGGCTTCTTAACTGAATAATAGTAAATCATAATACTTTCAAGTGATGAGAAATAGGAGTAAATTACATGTTATTTAAAACAGCCAATATTGTTAGATTAAGAAACTTCACTTTTTATTCTCTAAGAAATAAAATAGAATTCTTTAAATAAAAAAGATTATCAATGCTTTGATATTTAACTTTTTCAATGCAGATAATTTAATTAACATTTTATTGATCATTTAAATGCTGATAAAGGTTTTTTTTAATTTTAATATAATGAGTATTGTTCTATTGGCTTTGAATGTTACTTGTACTTAAGAGATTAGTTGGAAGTACTTTCATAATTAATCCTGATAAATATTAAAATATTTTAATTAAATATAAATGAATTACTTGAATTACCAATTAATTTAAAAGATGAAAAGAATTAAGATGAGAATATTAAACAATTTCTAAAATTATTATACTCTCTCATTATTAGATTCCATTAAATAATTAATTAAAAAGAAATATGCATATACATTATTGTAGATGAAATCAGTTCAGCAATTAAATATTGGGAACCTCGTATTTTAAGCCAGTTAAAATGTTTGGCATAAAAAAGTCCAATTTTTAATTCATATAACCAAAAAGAAAACATTTTTCATTTTCATTATTAATAAATAACAGATAGATATAATTCAAAATTATTAATATTTCAAGATTTTACTAATGATACTCTCAACAGCTTTTTAAAAAAAGATTTGGAAATTATTTCTTTGTAATGTAATATAGAGATTAAGTACTTTGAATTTCATCTTCCATTTAGATTTAAATTGTTTTAAGAAATAGGTTAATTTTCCATTTAATATACACCCATCAATAAACCTAATATCTGTTTATTAGGTTTGACAAAAACAGGTAAAAGTACATTGTTAAATATCTTGATTAATCCTAAAAATATTGGAATTATTGAGAAAGGCAAATAGAAAATTTTCTCTTTGACTGATATAAATAATAAAATTAAAATATCTTAATCTTGTAAAAGCGAAACCAGTTAAACTGTTGATATAGAAATTGATAATTTTATATTCACAGACACACCAGGATTTTAGGATACGAATAGTTAAAATAGATTGATTAATTAAGTTAAAATCTTTTCATAATTACAAAGATCACCTTAGATAATCTTTTTGATTTTAATCGATGGATAAAAATTATGTGACAATATTAATGATCTTTACTCTACTATCGAACACATCAATTTATTCTTTGGTGATAAATTAATTGAATCTAAATTGGAAAATTTTATTATACCTGTGTTTAATAAATTAGAATCAGATACTATGGAATTGATAAAAGATATATTGGAAAAAGAGATTAATGACAACTCTAATAATAAAATACTTTATTTCTTAAAAGCTATAAAAAATAGAATTGATAACAATGGACATATTGAATTGTACAATGCATCCTACTTTTTTAAAGAAGAAATATAAAATTTAAATAAATAAAAGTAGGAAATATAAAATAAAATTACAAATTTGCTAAGGGATAATAAAATTTCTAACGAAATAAATGATTTAAATGAATAAGTAATTTAATTATAAAATTAAATTGATATTAAATTAACTCAAAAGAAAGAAATTAACTATAACCAACTAGAGGATATTAAATAGTAAATTTTAAATCAATCTAAATAATTATAATAAATACAGAGTGAATAACAATCAAAAATAGAGTTTACTTTGACATTAAATGCTGATATGAAAGAGCATTATAATATCATTTTAGCCTACTAAGATGAAATATGCAATCACCTTATACTATTAATCACAGATGTTATAATTAATAATCTTTTAAATGATCATTCGAGAAATGTAGATGATGTAATTAACATATGTTCTTAAATTAAAAATATTATAAAAGAATTTAAATCTACTGAGAATATAAGTATTTTCTAATTTTTCAATTCTTTTCAATAGATAATTGTTAACCTATTTAACAACCAATGTTTACTTGAGGATTTCATCAAGAAATTAAATTCTGTTGATAATCTCTCTTAATTCATCCATAATGGATAAAAAATGAAGAAAATATCAACTAAGTACTTAGAAAATGAATTAGATTTAATTCAAAGAAGCTGTAATAATCTGTAAAATAATAAAGCTTTTAAAAAGTTTTTAAAAAATAAAAGATTTGAAAAAATTAAAATCTTTTTCTTCAGATTAATATAATAAGTGGAAAAAGCAGAAAGGATATAGAAATCAACCCATTAATAATTTGTAAGACTCAAGATGGAAATTTTAAAAATTGAGTATGAAGAACTAAAAAAATCATAAGGAGCAAACAATAATCTTGATTGAAAATTTTTATCATAGAATTTTAAAGAGATATAAGATTATTAAATAAATTTTAAGATGTACAAATACAGTTTCTTAAATGCATCAAAATTATAAATTATTATGATAGTATTCTAATTACATATTTAATAATTATATAATTATAAAATAATTCAAATTTCAAAGTAATGCAGCCATCTAAATAATAATAATAATTATCAGTTTAAGCCTAAAAAGAAAGAGGTAATAAAATGAGATGATTATTAGATCGTTTAAAGGCTTAGCGAGAAGGATAATTAAATAAAAAAGAATAGGCTATAAACAAATTAAGTGATGAAGAAGTAATTGCTTAATTAAAAGCAAAAGGATTAGGAGTATATGGAACAAAATAAGAGAAATTAGAAAGATTAAAGAAAGCTAATGGTATAATTTTTTAATGTATAAAAAAGGGATTGAAATTAATAATAAGCCAGAACAAATTCCTTAATAATAACAATAACCATAATAAGTAGTTGTTTTATAATAAGCATAATAATAAAAAGGATCAGTTGTTGATAATATCAAAAAGATGGAATAACAAAGAGAAGAACGTCGTAAAAATATGTAAGAAATGAAAAGAGAGAAAGCAGAAAGAGAAGAATAGAATTAAATACTGGGTAAAAATGTTGATGTAGAATTTGAAATCATGATTGATAAATCTAGACTCAAAGGAGGATTAATATAAGAACATTAGACTACATAAAATATTAAATTATGTGTATGTGTTAGAAAAAGACCTATCTTTAGAAAGGAGGAAGTTGGAGGTGAAATAGATGCAATAAGTTGTGCAAATCCTATGATAAGAGTGCATGAATCTAAATTAAAAGTAGATGGCATTACTAAATATGTAGAAAATAATGATTTCTAATTTGATAATACTTTCAGTGAGGTAGAATAAGGAAAAGACATTTATGATGTAAGTCTAGCTCCATTAATGGATTTATTGTTAAATTAAGGAGTTGTAACTTGTTTTGCTTATGGACAAACAGGTTCTGGTAAAACATATACAATGAAAAGCATTTAGGAATTATTAGCTACTGATTTATATAAGTTAATTAGTACAATTCCATCTTATAAGATATTTGTATCATTTTTTGAGATTTATGGTGGAAAATGCTATGATTTATTGAATGGCAAAGCACCATTATAAATAATGGAAGATAAAAATAATAACATATAAATACAAGGATTAGTTGAAAAGCCAAGTGAATCAGAAAATGAACTATTTTAATTAATGGAATTGGCTAACTCAGTCAGGACAACTCATGCAACTGTTGCAAATGATACATCATCAAGATCTCATTCAATCTGTTAAATTGCAATAAGATAAGGATATTCAGATATTGGAAAATTAATTTTGGTTGATTTGGCAGGATCAGAAAGAGCATAAGATACATAATCAAATAATAGATAAAGGAGATTAGAAGGAGCTGAAATCAATAAAAGTTTATTGGCATTGAAAGAGTGTATTAGGGCTATGGATTCAGGATAAGGACATGTTCCTTTTAGAGCATCTAAACTTACTTTGGTATTGAGAGATTCATTTACTGCAAAATCTAACAAATCTAGAATTATTATGATTGCTTGTATTAGTCCTGGAAGTTCATCTGCTGATCATTCATTGAATACTTTGAGATATGCTGATAGATTAAAAGATAAATCAAATTAAGCTAAGGTATAATTAGAAGAAAGAGAAGTCACAAATGAAGAATTATTATATAGATAACAATAAGGATAGGATAGATAATCTGATAAGAATTTAGATAATAATAATAATAAATAATTGGATAAATAGAATCCTCCTTTACAATTACCAAAAATCAATGATCCAAGAAATTAAAATAATTAGAATGCTGCTAATATTAAAAAAAATTAATCTTAAATACCAGATAAAGAAAAACCAAAATCTTAACCTGTACCTCCAAAATAATAGAAAAGAGTTAGTTCAATATAGGAAGACTCAGATGATGATGTAGCAGCTGAAGAATTAGTTAATAAAAAGAATGGATAAGTTAAAGAGGATGTTAGATGTATGAAAGAAACTATGATGAAAAATGAATAAAATAATGTAAATGGAAATGGTAATGAATTCTTTGATTTTCATGAGAAAGTTAATACAATTTTGGAAGAATAAGATGAAATACTTAATATTCATATGGCTGCTATAAAAGTATTATTATCTATTTAATATTTTTAGGAAGATGCTAAATTATTACAATAAGAAAGTGAATTAATTTAATAAATCTAAGGAGTTGGAATTGTAGATTATGATGTAGATACTTATGTTGGTAATCTAGAAGCATTTATTAAGAAAAAACTTAAAATTTATAATTTGTTGAATAAAAAGCTTGTAGTTTTTAAGTAAATTATTTAATTTTATATAATAGAACACATTTGAAAGAAGAAGAAGAGATCAGTTCTAAGATGAAAAATACCTTCTATTATTGAAAGTATATCAATTAATTCTATTATTGTATCTATCTCTAACTATTTTATTATTATAGTTTAAAATATCTTATAAAAATTATATATTTAGTTTTATTGATAAAAATTATAGATTCTCTTAAAATGTTTTATTTTATAATGAAAACTATGATTGATTTATTTAATTATATTCAGGTAATTATTTGTAGTAATAAATTAATCGGAATTATTTCTATAAAATTTTTAAGGTAAGGCTAAATTAAAAAAAAAAGTGGTCTGAATTTATTTTTCATATTTAAATATTGATAATTAAGGTCTCATAAAAACCAAAAATACATTTTATGTTTATACAATTTGAACTTAATGAAAGAAATTAAATCAAATTTTACTTTACAAAACATCCTGTCCATTTTATGAAAAAGATAAATAATAATATTAAAATATTTAATTGTTAATTTATAATTCTTTAATAATTTTGTCAAGATACTAACTCTCAACTTGTTTGAATTAATTCCACCAAATTTGTGGGCTTTCTTCTTAAATCTTTTACAAGTTCTAAAATAAGTTCTTTAAACTCTTATATCCTAACACATTAGTCATTTTTAAGTAAACGTTCTATTGTATCTTTTTCTTTTCTAACAATCGTTTACAATTTATTCATATTATGTTATAATTTATCAAATTTTTACTTTAAAATTGAAGTTTATTGAAATTGTATATTTTATTAAAAATCAAGAAAGTTTTATATATCAGATAATAATTCTTCTAAAAATTCTGAATTTTAAGATAAATCTAGATATTTACAATACTTGGACCATAATTTTTTAGAATCTATTATTTATTGGTCAAATCTATTTAAACACTTAAATAAGGGTTAAACTAATTGATAAGTTTAACTTATAGATTGGTATTTTTATTTAATTTATTTTAGAATTACATTGGTTATCAAATCATCAACATAACTATTAAGTTAACTTAATTATTTTAAAATAATTTCAAAATTTTCTTTCATAGATGGTGTTATTGATAATTTAAAATTAATTTATACTTATTATTATACCCTTTGTTAATCAAACAGTAATTGGCATTTATAAAGAATACATTCTCTTATCTCATTGATTTTTGAATTAATAATTTCATATTTTATGTTTTGTTTATTATTTTCAAGTTCATTAATTTATTATTTTTTCACACTCAATTTATCCATCATAAGAGCAATTTAGTCTGGCTTTTCAAATATTTATTGAAAAATTTGTTTTTCTTCTTCTTTCAACTTTTCCAAATTACTAATGAAATAACTCTCAGCTTTTTATATTGAATTGTATTCATTGTTATCAATTTTATTCTTTATAACTTTTAAAAACTCTTTCACTTCTATGCTACAATCTTTCATAGTGCTGTTCTCCCATTCTTGTATAATTTTATTCATTTTAGCTTCACTAACCTTTGTAAATACAGGAATAAGAATTTATTCTAAACATGCAGTATTTAGTTATTAACCAAAAAATGAATTTGTGAGTCGTATTGATTCCATTAAATTGTTTTTGGTTTTACAAAGTTCTTCTCCATCTATAAGGAATAAAATGACAAATTATTTTGACTTTTATAATCGGAGAAACATGCTTATTTGATTTTTCAATCTATTTTCTTAACAGGTATCTTCAAATCCAGGAGTATCTATCAATATAAAATTAGAATTATGACTTTAAATCATTAAGTCATTTGTTGTGGAAGTTTTACTATTGTTATCATGAGAAATTTCAAACTTATTATCTTACTGGTTTACATCAAAAAAGTATTCATTTTCCAGTTTTTCTACAAGTTTCATATTATTTGGATCTTGCAGAATATTTATAAGTGTGGTCTTTCCTACTTTTGTAAGCCCTAACACAACAACATTCTAGCTATCGTTGTTACTTTGAGATTCACTTTATTTTACAAAATAACTTCCGATATATGATAGTCTTTGAGGTATGTAGTGTTCAAAATGATCAAACCAAAAATTGAGAGATTTGCCAATTAAGTTAAGGTTTTCCTAAATTTAATCATAAGCGTTATATTCTTTGAAATATTCCAAAATACCCATATTATTCTAAGTAAAATTAAAATTGAACTACAGAATGTCGTTTTATTATTTTGATAGAAAATGTTTAATTTTCAAAGAAATATCTCTAATGTTTTACAAATCTTATTTGATGATATCTGAATATTATATTACAGTATTTGTAATAGTCTGAATTAATTCATAAAATCTTAAAGTTTCCATTTGATTTGAAATAATATCCTTTATTTTCCCTATTAATTATTTTAAATCATCCAAATATTTCTTGATATTTTCATTTGAATTTGCTTCTCCTTTTAAATTAGTTGGCAACTCTAACAGATTTTTAATTTTTTTTATTAATTGTTAAAATGCTATATTGAATTCATGAAAAACAATTTTTACTTTATTTTAAATATACTAATTGCAGGAGTATCCAATTTACTTAAAATACAATTCCTTCTATATTACTTTAATTCTATTATTGCTAATTAAGTTAAAATATTCTATATTTATTTATGAAATATCTATTGGTATCAATTATTCATTTTGAAGAACTTCTTAATTTTAAGGTGCTTATTCATTAAATCTATAAAATTTTTCTTCCTTAAAATTGAAATTAATTCCCTAATATACATTTTCCTATGAGCTTAATAAGCAAAATATTATAATTTCCTACTAATCAATTTCTTCAAAAAATCCTTCAAACAATTAATGTATTCTGTGTTTGATTTTTCTAGATAGCTCTAACAGATTTTACTCATACTTCAATTAGACTACAAAATTTAGTCTTTCAAATTTGTTTGATTCCAAAAAGCATTTCAAAAAGAGCTTGATTTTTGTCAACTCATAATAATTTATGACTTCAGAATAATTATTATTATTTTCGATAAGGTTTTAAAAGTAGGCAAAAAATTTGGTTTCATTAACTTTCCCTAGAAATCCTTCCTCCCAATGTCTTATTATTATTGGGTTTATTTATTACAACAATTTATTATAACAATATTGGTCTTGTGTAAAATTAAAATAAAATAAACATAAATCCATTGTTGTTTGAATCTATATGTGCCTACTTATTTAGAATTATTTAATATCCTCCAATTCTTAGAATATTTATATAATTGGTGTTTACTCAATGTTCTCTTATTATAATACTTCTACTTACAAAGGGTTTTCTTATTATAGTATTTCTGACTACTCAATATCTTGATATTAAGGATTTCTTCCTAATTCTATCATATATTGAAATATATAAAAAAATCTAAATTATAATATCTTATTATATTAATAAAGGATCAATAAGATTGTACTATTTTCATAACTTAAAGAAAAAAAACAATTAATTTAATGAAGATGTATAAGATTTATTCATTTTAATATATTTCTTAATGATCCTTCAATTAATAATAGAATAGTATAAGAAAATAATATTGAAATGTATTTATTATTAATTTAATATAAATAATATATAAGAAAAATGGATGAACCATAAGTGATAAAAATAATTGTTGTAGGTGAATCAAATGCTGGAAAAACTTCGTTATTATAATAATATTGCTTTAATGAGTTCAATCATAATCATTAAGCAACAATAGGTTGTGATTTTACTTTAAAGTGGATAACTAAAAATGGGACAAAATTGAAACTATAGATTTGGGATGTGGCTGGTATAATTCAAATAAATTTGAAGGTTAGGAAAGATTTTAGAATTTATCAAAAATGTTTATACGATAAGCAAAGGGTTGTATAATTATGTGCGATATCACAAATAAAAAATCATTGGAAGCAGCTTTGTCTTGGCGTAATGTAGTAAAGGACATTGCAGATGAAGTTCCTATATTCTTAATTCAAAATAAAACTGACTTATTGTAAGGAGAGAGAGAAGAATATTAAACTGAAGAATATTTAAATTAATTTGCCCAATAAAACAATTTTACTCGTAGTTATTAAATAAGTGTTAAATTAAATGACAATGTAGATTTGATATTTTATGAACTTGTGGAAGTAATGATAGAAAAAGGAGTAATAAAATTAGAAGAGAGTATAATTAAGAGGTATTTATTAATTAAAATAAAAGTTCATTTGTAATTAAAAATGATCATAATGATTAACATAAGACAAAGAAAAAAGAATGTTGTTGAAAATATACTTCATTTATATATTACTATTTAGATGTTGAAGAGAGTACTATGTAAAGAAATATAAATTAATTCAGAATACACTCTTCCTTTTTTGTACATAAAAATTATATTAATAAAATAAAATTCATGACACAAGTGCATCTTCACCAGTCTATGGTTCTAATGGAATGTCTTCAACTTTAACAGGAACTTCATTCATGATTGTGTAGTTCTTCAATTTTTGATGTAGTATTCTTCTACATAACAACAATACAGTTAATAACAATATTATTAAACCCCTATTAGATAATATATAGAATTTATACCCTAAAATACTACCAAGAGCAATTACTAAAGTTTCATCTTCTTCGAAAAAGAGAATTTCTTTGCCTGTTACAGTAAAATTATGATAGATGACACATTATGAAAATGGAGAATAATCATTATCAGATTGTTTGGTACTACATTATGTTGAGTTCATACTTAAGGAGTAATGCTAAAATAAATTAGATATAATTAAATTACTGTGACATCAGTGGATTATGGTCTGCATTACAACCAAGGGAAAACACTTTTGATGGCAAAGATATTAATATCATTATCAGATATACCAACCATAAATGCTTATTTATAATAGATGGTAGTTTTTTAAAATGGTTCAAAATCTAATGCATTTTGATTGTATAATTTTTAAGTCTTAACTCTAAATTCTTCTACATTTTCTAAATCAAAATCTTCAAAATATAATGGAACATCAATTTTATTTAAATATTTATTGTAAATTGAATGGTAGATTACTCTATGAATTTCTTACCCAATCAGTATGGCATAATGTTCACCCATATAAACATCAAAGATATCCATATCTTTTGAATAAATTCTATTAAAGTAATAATCATTATCTTATAGGAATACTTCTATAGCATATGGATCACCTGAATCAGTATTGGCTACTAAAATGAAGGTTTTTTAATAGAAATCAAAAGAAACAATATTTTTTAAATAGATGATAATACCAGTATCTTCATATTGATTAACTGAAAATATTTCATAAATTAATAATCCAACATCAGCATTTAATAAATAGAGTTGAGTACTTTCTTCATTTGTTAAGACTTCCAAAAAGTTTCCATTAAGATTCAAACTTGTTAAATATTAGAAATTATTTTAATTATCAAATAGATAGACATCAATACCTTCTCTACCATAAGCAGCATAAATAGTTTATAATTTTTAACAATAATGAATATGTTATGGTGTTTATTTTTTATTCAAATTTAATTGGATAAATTATTCACTTAATGTATTCACTATAAATGAATCATACAATGTAAAGATTACACAATTATTTGAATTACAAATAATCTAATGTGAATCACTATCTGGTTTTATGGATGGTATCTTAATAATTTTTACTCTTTTGAAATTTTTAATAATATCTCCATCAAAATCAATATCCATAATAATTAAATGATTATCACTTCTAGTTGCAAACACTTAATTATTCTCAATAAAAAGAGCAGTAAAGAATGCATTAGTAGAATTTGATTCAAATGTTTCCATGAATAGATCTTAATAGATTAATCTTCTTGCATATGGATAACAATCAGGTAATGTAAATGGATCAAGTGTTGTATTGGAAATCATTTCAAAAGATTCATCATCTATTATTTTATTAAGCATCATTTCATAAACCCCGGGATAACTAGATTATAGATTTATATACTATTCTCACCTATTGTATTATAATAATAATGTTTATCCAACATTAGGATTATATTCTGTATGTTAAATATGCTCATTTATCCTTGTTAATTAAGGTTGTGTGATCCTTTGAAATCTGGCTATTGCAAGTAAATAAAAAATAAACATTAATTCAAAATCAAAACAAAAAAAAAATCATTATTACAAAAATCTATTCATTTCTCACTATTCATTGTTGAGTTATTAAAACATTTTTTATTTTGATTTTTGGTTGTTAATCTTCTAGATTACACCCATAATACTTCCTATTTTTAATGGATGAACTTTTAAAGGTTCATCAGGAATAATTAATTTTTCCTTTCTCAACATCATCTCTAACTTTGTTGTTATAATATTAGAATTCTTCTTTTTCACTAATTTTATTACTGGAGTTTAAATCTTCCTATTACTTTCAATAGATTATTAAGATACACATCTTAATTTTGCAATTTTACTCATAAATTCATCAATTGATTATTTACTACATTAACTATCTTTCAACCTTTAACGAATTCCTGTCATTATTGTTTGATTCTTGTCTGGTATATTTTTACGCAATGATTCATTTAATTGTTCCATTGTACTCGCTTCAATTGAAGCCTATTGTTTTGAATACAAATCTGCAGCACTTTAATTGTTGGAAATTATAAACTCTATCCATAATGCACAACTTTACTCTTGTGTATGATTCTTTCTGGACTTTGAGAAATGAAATTATTTTGATATTTAGGTGGCGATTGTTACTATATCAATGTTCTCTCTGTAATTGATTTTATCTAATGATGATTCAATTTTATTATTCTTGATTTCTTCTCATCTCTCTCTTAAGTTTTCTCTCTATATGATATTATACGAGGTTAACTGTTATTTGTTATCTTCTTCTACATTCGTTGATCCAATATTGCTATAATCTCATCTATATTTCCTGGCTCTGTACAATCAATTGATTTATCTTTCAAATTCATTTTCGCTATTTCTTACTGCAATTTTTTTATGTTCATTACAATCGAATGTAAATATGAAAAATAATCTTACTAACTATTATTTGCCGTCATATATTCCAAATAGCTAACCTTTTAAAATTACCACTAACTTAAACCCAATTTATTCATTGCAGTTTAAGTTGCTTAACTATCAAAATCAATCTTTTATTCTAAAATTTATTTCATTTCTTATATTGACATTTTATGCATTTCTTTTAATATTATATATATCTATATATATATAAATAAAAGTAATATTATTTATATATATATATATATAATAAAGAAGTTTCAATACATCAACTAATTATTAGTGTATTTGAAAATGTAACTATTCAAATATTGATTTCATTATTATTAAATGTTGAATAATAAACTAATGAAATTTAAACTACATTTTTATATTAGTCAAAATAAAAACTCAATATTTTGTATAATATATAATTGATGCATATATCTTTCAATTCATGAAGATTCATGATTAAATCAGGACACCATTCTCCTTATTTGAAAGGCATATCTTCTTAATTAACAATAAGTCCAACAACACCCTTTTATCCATTACGACTTGAAAACTTATCTCCGAATTCAGGTTTTCTCTTGATTGTTTTTTGGAAATGGAACTAAACCCTTAAACTATTCTTAAATGAGTAATCTCAATTGACATATCATTTATAGTTTATGCAATAAATGCATTATCAGATTCATTAACATCCAAAAATATTCAATTTTTCCATTTTTCACATATTTGAAAATGCAGTTTTGACATCATTCTACTTAAAGTCACTAGAAATGTTTACCACTTTTCTTAAATCATCCTTATGTATTGAAACAAATTAATTAATCTTTCCTCTCTTATGAAATTTACTTGGTTTAAAATTACATACTATCCTTATGTAAGATCTACTCAAAACTCGTTCATTTTCATAGTGACGTCTTTAGGTATAAATTTACAATTAGCTTTACCGAGCTCCTTTTTGAGAATACTCGATATAGTTGAATTCAATCCTTTGAATAAATCTCCAAACAACAATTCAAGCAGATTATAATCATCTAATTGTGTTTTTACTTTTTCATCTGATGTATCCTAAAATCTCATGAGTAATTTCTTCACTATTCTTAATTCAGTTCCAATTAATTCAATAAAGTGAAGTGCATCTTTAAAACTAGATGTTTTAACATAAAATTTATTCTTTTTTTTAATTATTGATGCTTTAGATTTAGTTTCTATGTGATAAGATTAAACTGTAAACACATATTAATATGTCTTATTATCAATACCATCAATAATTCTATTATCAACAATCTATTCTAGTATAAGAATAACCTTTTAATTCATTGCTTTAAATTATAAAATATCCCTAAAGTCTAAATAATAATAAACTAACCTTTAGGATCATATGGAAATTCTCCATATTAGAAAATCTCTGCATTAGTCTTGCCTGATAAATTTCATTTCTTATTTCCCAACATTATTGACATTCTTCCAATTAGAATATCTTTCTCTTTAATTGGTTCTCTACCCTTCATATGAATACGCATATTCACACTATTGATAATTTTAATATCTATTAGATATTTCATGCATATGTCTATTCATTAATCTAAATTCATGAGGGTAGAAGAGCCTTCATAAAGAATATTTATCCCAACTACTGATGGATGTTGGATTTTCTACTCTGATAGATAAATATTTAGATTCTAATGATGAGCTTTTTCTACTCCAATAGAAAAGTTGCATTAATTCATAGGAGATTTCACTATTTATTCTAAACACTATTCTATAAAGTAATTAAAAGAATCAATGTGTAGATTTTCTAATCCAGAAAAAGATAAATATGAAGGGATTAGTTTATCCTTCTCTATAATCATTAATTTTATTAATTATGGGTGATAATAATTCTAATAATTCTGATGGCATGTAATTATTAAAGACTCTTCTTACAGCAGATGTACCCTCTGAAGGATCTGTTATGTAATCTATTAGAAATGTATTATTATTTATAATCATAGAAAGTCAATTCATTACTCAATAACAAATAATAGATATCCATTTTATAAGAATTACAATAAGCGTATTAATCTTTAAAGCTATTATTTTTAGAAATTTAGATAATGAATTTAAAGAAATGACTGACAATACACTTATGGGACTCAATGCAATATATTTTTCATCTGTTGTACTTACTTAATTTATGTTTACTCGAAAAGTAAGTAAAGTTGTTTTTCTTCTCAGTTGTGCTTATTTCAATTTCTACATCATCCAACCTATTGAGATTGAATACAAATTACGTAAATTAGCCTTACAAAACACTCTTGCAGGATAAGAAGTTAGAAATCTTTATAGATTCTATTTTAAAGATCATGAATTTACTTAAGAAATGACATAAAAGTGCAAACTTTATACATAAGCTGATGAAATTAAAAAATAAATATATTCGAGAAAATTATGAGGTAGACCATTTTTTATGTTATTATTATATTATGATTTTATCATCCCAATTTAATTAATTTTCTATAAATAATTTTAAATAGTTTGTATCGATATACTATTTTTGAATATTTGATCATTTAATAGGAATCTCATTCTATCACTCTATTATTATTATTATTATTGAAATTTCTAATGTCTGTTATAAACTTAATTGATGATCAACAGAGTGATATCAATGACCAGAGTGCAATTGAATATTCCGACGAGGGTAAGTATGAAGGTAGAGAAACATATTAATTATTTTTTAGGTCGAAAAATGGATCATTAATTGCGAAATGGACCTGTCTATTATAGAAAATACTAAGATAAAAAATGTATAGTACTATTTCTAGTAATATGGGGATTGATGATTTATTTTTCAATAGACTCATGGAAGGATGCGGACATTTCTAAAATATACACGCCATATGATAGTGTAAAAACAACAAATAATATCATATATAGTAATATCGTTAATGTGGAAAGGGTCTTTTAAAAGATTTTCCAAATATTTATATTTTAGATTAGATTGAGCATTAATGTGTTTCAAGTTGTCCAGAAGCAAGTGATGTTGGCAAAGAACTTCCTTGTTATGATTGCCAAAAAACAGTACCTTATCCAAGTGAAGAATTAATTACTTTGTGTTATCCTACCTCGGATGCAGACGAGAAATATATAAATCTGATAGACGGAATTACAAATATTACATACTATTAGAGAATTTATTCAGACATTAGAGAAACATGGTATCTCATATTTTTGTGTATTTGGATTGCATTTACGATTTCTTGTTTAACATTAATTGCGATTAGAAAGGCAACCGAATATATTGTTTGGGGAATGATAACGGTTTATTTAATCCTCGTAATGACCTTTGGAACAGTGGCATATATCCAATCATAGGGTTATTATGAAGAGTATAGAATTTTGGATGATACGAAATCGTTGAAAATAATAGCCTATCTATCATGGGGTATTGGAGGATTATCATTTTTTATAATTCTTTTTTTGATTAAAAGGATCAAATAAGCTATTGTTGTATTGAGAGTAGCTGCTAATTTTGCGGAAGAAGAGTGGCAGGTGATGTTTGTTCCAATATATTGTCTATTCATGGCTATAGGATTCTTTCTCTACTCTGCAATATTCTCAGCTTTGGTATATTCATCAGGAGCTTATTTTAAAAAAGATTCTAAAAGTCCTTATTTTCCATTAGAAGTGGATCCAGCGAAAAATTATATAGTTATTTTATATTGGGTTGGATATATGTGGAGTGTGAGATACGCATTAGCACTTTGTCAATTTGTTATCAGTAGTTGCTGTTGTATGTGGTATTATAGTCATCAAGGCTATCCATTAGAAGGTAGTATTAAAAGAAGTTTTCATATTGGATTTACTACTAGTTTTGGTAGTCTTTTATTTGGTTCTCTAGTTATGTTTATTTTATATTTACTTAAAAAACTTTTAGGATTTTATTATGTAATTTAACATATTTGATAAAATAGAAAATTTTTAAAAAAATGGGGAAACCTGGTAGATTCCAATGGATATGTGTATCAATATGTGGATTTACTGCAATTTATGCCATTTGTTTTGAAAAATTATTTAGATACCTGAATACAAATGCTTACATAATAATGGCGTTAACAGGATAGAGCTATTTCAATTCTGGATAAAATGCCTTCCATCTTATCCGTAGAAATTCTATGCGAGTAGTCGTTACTAAAGGATGTATGAATCATATAAATTCTATCATTAGTGGGTGAGATTTTTTCGATTTTGGGTGTACTATTTGTCTCAGTTTGTTCCTCCTTTATATGTTACTTGATCATCACTTAAAACGATTATTTTATAAACAACGTCATCAATCCATTGATGCCCACTCTAGTAATTCTAATCATTATTATTATTTTAGTTCTTTTTTTTGGTCTCCGTTATTGTTGGTTCAATGTTCATGAATTTATTTGGAATGGGAGTTGAAACTTTATTAATATGTTACATTATTGATGCTGAATAGAATTAATTTGATGGAAATCCAAAATCAAAACCCAACTTCTTTCAAAAAATTGCAGATTAATTATTTTGAATTTGATATATAAACAAACCCATATTCTGATTATTTTTAAACTCACTGGATCAACTGTGAAACTAAATTTCAAAAGCAGTTGGCTTAAATCTCTCATTCAATTAGAATGATGGTTATCTAAACATCTTATAAGTATAAAGTGAATGCACCTTATAACTTCTGTCCTTAATTTCCTATGTAATCATTCTCAAAGCATTCAAATAACGTTTATAACAATTATTTGCACATATATTTAATAGCAATTAGACATCAAAACTTTAATTCTTTATTATTCATTAAAGGTTTATAATATAATATAATAACAAAAATATTAATCATTCTTTCTCTTTCTATTCAAGCTTCTCACTTAGTTCTAATATTACATTATCTCTTAATTCAATTTCATCTTATAAATTACTAAATTATGCTTCAATTGCTGCTATTCGTTCTCTCAACTAAAAATAATCCTTCAAATAATTGTACAATATCATTTTCATCAAAACAATGCCTCAAGATCAATTTGTGTAATTTTAGTTATTGTATAAGTGTCTACTTATCCATGTTCTCAAATTATTACTCATCTAATGAGCCTTTCACACTATTAATTTCTGTATTTGTAGGTGGAACTTACTTTTCTGTATTTCCACTCTTTTCAACTTTCTCTCCAACTGTAGTAACTAATTTATCTCCTTTATTCACTTAACTAACATTAGAGAATGGAATTCTTGTAGTAGCCATTTTAATTATATTAATAAATATTTCATTATAATAAACCCGCGCTTTCAATTCAATAATGTCCCGCTCATTCATTCCTATATTAGATTTAATTGATAATTTTCATATTTATCTTAAGTAAAACTGATAAATAATCATAATATAAAAAAACAAATAAAGCAAAATATCATTATTTCGGAAGTGAGTCAATCTCTTCTTATAAGATGTTTTAAACACATTTTGGATATTCATAATTCTTATATCCACGAAATAATGGAGTATATTCTTTCTAAATAAAAGTAATTATTTATTTTTTTTTACTAAATATGCCAAGATATTTTTGGCCATTTAATCTTTCTTTATTGTAAATGATGGAATTATCAAATCTGGTATTGTTGGAACATTCTCTCTGTTGTATACTCTTAATTTGTGTTCCTCAGGATCCATTCTTCCATTCCCTTTTACTATCTTATTTTTTGATGTAATATTTAAAATTGGAGCCTTCTTTTTAAATTTCTCTTAATAGATTTTATTATATTACTGCAAATAATACAGGATTTTATCTTTTTTCATACATTCTTTATAATGTGTGATCATATATCTATTCTCTCTTCTTCACTGCCTCAGAATACGAAATCTTCTCATTCATTCCTATTTGTTATTGATCTTGAACTCTTGGTTCTTCAGATAACAACTCTTAATCCTCTTCTTCTTATTATTATTATGAAGCCTCTTCCTCTTATTAATCAACAATCTAAGGATTTGTCATAAAATCTAAAGCTTTTTTCTAATCCTCTTCATTTTCATATAACCTTTGTTATTCTTATTTTTCTCGTTATAATTTCTCTTGTCTCTCCCTCTCCATTACTTTACGATAAGCCAAAATTTTCTTATCTATCTATTTAATAGCCTCAGGTATAGGAATTGGTTTTGGAACATACTAAATTAGTGTTAAGAGTTAATTTAATTACTGGTTAAGCATATTGAATAGATGGTTAAGGAATTACAATCATCTCTTAGGTAGCTTTAGGTTTTCGACTTTCTTGATAATGAAATGAAATTTACAAAAACCGTTATGCATTTCTCATTTGAGGAGGATGTTCACTTTCTTCCTTATCATTTAGAAACCTTGCTTTTTAATTCTAAGATTTAGCTTTGTTTTCATAGTTAAGTTTTTTTGAAATGAACTTTTCTGACATTACTTTAGTTATTTTTAATATATATATTTCATAGATAATCAATGTTTTTAAGAACAATTATGAAAATTTAGATTGTTCATCATTACAATCTATAAATCTGAATTCAAATCTTATAATAATTGTTAATATTCACTAATTGATGATTCCAATTCAGAAATATATGTTTATTTCTATGAAATAATATACTTAACATCATCTAACATCTATTCATAATACATTTTCTAATATTAATTGTGTCTTAATTGTCTTTCTGTTTATTATAATTTAGGTGCTGTAACTTCTATTTTCTTTGTTAATTCAATTCTCTCCTTTTACTTATTTTTCATTTTCCTTTTCTCTTTTTCTATTTCATCTAATTCACTTAAAGCAATTTCATCCTGTTCTCGAAATTCAATAAATTATTGTTTTTAAGTAAAGGGAGCTTTCTAATATGCCTTTTAATCAACCTCATAATCAATTAAAGATATCTAATATTTATCACTCTAAAGTTCCATGTTTTTTTAATATTCTTCTTCTTAGCATTTACTTAATTTCTCCTAAATCTTATAGAAGTTATTTGTTTATTTTTCTTCTAATTTTGAGTATTATTCATATTTAATTTTTACTCCATTATATAGCAATCTTTTTTCTTTTAATTCTTTTTTTTCATTTTATAACTTAACTTGTTGCTTCTTAATTTTGATATTTGTTTTATCTATCTCTTACTTCAATTAATCAATTTGTTTATTTGTACCTTAATACATATTATTTTAATTTGTTTGTTAAAATAACAAAAAATAAATAAATATTAAATCAAATTTATGTTATATGTAATGATATAATTATTATTTATCTTTAAATTAAATCTAAAAAAAATTAGATTAATCTATGTATAAATCTACTAATATAGTTTGAATTGTAAAATACAATATTTCTGTTTTTATAAATATTATATTATTGCATAATAAAAATCAGAAATTCATATTAATGAACACCATCCTTGTTTTGTATTCTAAGTATCTTCTTCCACTTTTTTGAATTATTTTTATTGAATAATATCATTAATAAGGCCAGTAAACATTTAATTGACATTGGATCCATTTTTAGCTGATGTCTCATAAAAGAGTGCTTTGAATTAAGCAGCTAACTATTTTCCTTCATCATAAGTAATAACTCTTTCAGAACCTAAATCAGTTTTATTTCCAACTATAACAATTGATGGAACATAATTTTCCAATTTAAATAACTATTAAAATAACAACAAATTATTTTTGATATCTTGAAAGCTTTCTAAAGAATTTAGAGCATATGTAAATATTAATCCTTCTTTATCCTTCATCCATTAGGGTCTTAAAGATGTATATGCTTCTTAACCACATGTATCCGATATCTTAGTAAATAGATATACATTTTACTTCAATTTAACAGTGTTACTCTCCTATAATTACTTTTTTTGTATATTTATCTAAAAGTGTCAGACTATAATCTTCAAAAAATTCATTATTAACCCATCTTGTTGTCAAATTAGATTTTCCAACAGAACCCATTCCTAACAATGAAATTCTGTATTAAACTAATTATTTTGATTCTGATAAAGAATTTTAAAAATTAGAAGTATAATTATTGAACTCCTCTCCCTATATTAATTATACATTTTAGGTATACACTCGATATAAAATAATTCCCTCCCATTTATATCCTTTCAATATCCAATATCTCTTTACCTAATTAATCAAATATCCTAGAAGCTCTTAGTTCTAATGATAATAATATCTAGAACCTAAAACTGCTGAGCACATTTGCATAAATTTTCTTCGATCAGTTTCTTTTCTTAAATAATGCACCTTCATTGATTTACGTGGATTTGCATTATTATATATTTGTATTGTAACATTATTGGTATTTATCATATAAATTATTATATTGTCTTTATAATATTCATTATAACAAATGTGCTATTCTTACTGTACCATTAAATCATAAGATAAAACTAATTTATTTAACTTATTTATATATTATAAAGATATTAGAGAGTATAAGAAATAATCAGCTCATTATTACTGTTTTTTTAAACTAAAATAGTTTAGGTAATTTTGGAGAATGCTTTTGCCAAAGGGTTTGATTCGGTTGAAACAACTCCTTAATTGATCATCTGATATTTATGCATGTTTTGAAATGATGGTTAGATTAATACCACCATATTATGAATAAATAATATCAGAAGTCAACTTAATTGCTAAGGCATTCTGAATTTATTTTGGTAGTTTGTTTACTAATTTTCTGATTGTATTCAACATTATTTAACAAGCTTTAGTAGCCTTATTGTCCATTTTTAATTTCTTGCATAAATTAGGTAGATTGTTGTTCAGTTGGGTCTCTATTAAAGAGGATAGAAACTGAATCTTTGAGCTAACAATTTTAGGTTCAATATTAAGTTATTTCATTGCTATATGGATTACTGCTTAAGCATATTAAGATGAGTTAGGTATTTAAATTGATGACAGAATTTATATGCATTATTTTTCTATCCCTATATTTAGATCCATTCTCCCAATTTAATGATTAATTTCTTCATATAATGAAATTTATATTGTGGGAGTTTATTCTCCTTCTGTAAATTTAGGAATTGGCGGCCGTTTTGACATTCTTTTTTTGATAAATTATTAATTAAAATCATAAATTTTAACTAATTCATCAAATGAAATACAACTAAACATACAAATTATTAATCATTTCTGAAGATATTCTATATTCTAGGTAAAATTATATTTTTAGATTACTAATTCATCCTATGAACAACCTTTCATTTTAAATTGAATAATTTAAACGGAATCACTATTATCTTAAATGTAATATGCTTTTTAAGTAAGTAAAAGTAATTTATTTTATACTAACAAAATTTGTAGATAATCAAATACAGTTTATGTAATTAAAAAATGATATTTCAGTTTTAAATTTAATTTATCAATCAAATATTATAATTTATTTTATAATGATTTCAAGTGAAAAAGAAAATAACTTATAATAAATAAAGATAGAGTAACAAAATACCATTATAAATATATCCCATAGAAATATACTAATATAATTAAAACTCTTAGTATAATATAATTAATTTTGAGAGTCTTCACAAATTTAGATTCATTTTGTCCCCACTTTACTATTTAATTAAAATATCCTTAAAATAATCAAGATATTTCAGAAAGGTCAAATAAAATGAATAGTGGTGTAGTTTTGATTGATCAACAAAAACATTACCCAAAAAAAATCATGTGATTATTTATAATGTATATGTTAAGTATGTTGTTACTTCAAAGGATTAAACAAAATACTTTTATAAAATAAAAATTACATTGATCAATTAATTTCAATTAAGACTATAAAATATTATAGTTGATTATAACAATATTCTTAAAGTATTAATAATATAGAATAATTGAATAAAATAGTTTATAAGAATATTGAATTTGGAGGATATATTTTTTAGGAATATATATAATATAATTTTTTTTCTGATTTAATACAGTAAACATATTTTGACATCTGGAATATAAATCAAAAGATATAATTAATTAAATTTTACTAATATGATATTTAATATATGAGGTGGAAAACAATATTTAAGAAGTCATCCCTTTTTAATGTTATTGCATTTAAGTAGAATTTGTTCCCAAGCATCACTTGACTTTTTGGGTCTTCTTCTGAAATTGGTTTCAATCATTCTTTTTAGCTCCTTTGATTTATTATTTGATGGAGTTAGAGAACTATAATCTGGATATTCTATTTTGATCTTATAAAGAGAAGGTTTATGTTATTCAGGTTAAATAAGATTCTTTAATTTATTTTCTTTATCTTCATCTACTAATTGCCATTATGAAACTGTGAGTTCTTTTTCTTGAAAGAATTAGATTTCCGTTGATTAATTTATCATTATTTAATTTATAGAGAAATTAATAATCAAAATTAGTTATATAATTGTGTTCTTTCATACTTATAAAAATTGTGATTGTCTTTTAAATCATCTTTCTCCATTCTCTCTTTGGATTCACATATCTTATATTTTTATCTGTAAAAATTATTATTTTTCTTAAATTCTTTAAATTTGGATTAATCCAAATTGCATCTATTTAAGTTACAATAATATTTTAATTGTTTGCTAACCAAATACATTTATAAATAAATTTCTTTGATCTGATTAAATTCATGAGTGTTCATTTATTTAGACAATAAATCAATAGTTTAATTCTAATATGCAATAAGATCTTTGAGAATAAGATCAAAACAAAAACGAAGTTTTTAATTTCTTTATCCTTCAATAATCCTCAATCCCAAACATTATATATTTTAAATAACGAAACAATCTATAATTGGAATTTCACATAATTATTGCATACATACTCTTTTCAAATAGATATAATAAACTTGTAGAATCTATTAATAAGTTAGAGGTTCTCTCAATTCTTAAAAATAGATTTTCTTATCAGTCACACTCTTCCTTTCACCTTTAAAGTAATTTTACTCTAAAGTCTATTTAGGTGTGCAATCCCAATTAGGTGCTACATTCACACTTTTAGAGATTGTTAAATTTAATTCAGTAGGCAATCTCTCCAAAGCAAAACTTGTGTTGAGTGTATTTGTTATCATGATTATATTGCAGTCAGCAAATAATTCTTTTGGAAGACAACATTATTGAATCATCTTATGAAATACACTTAGGAGCCGTATTATTTATTCAGGCTACAAAGAACAATCAAATGGTTTTGATAGTTCTTGGAAAACTTTCTAAAGGCCTATCAAAATGCCATAGAAACCATACCAATTTTTAGTATCTATTCACTTAAACTGTCAATCTCATCATTTTTATGATTCATCATATGAATTAGAGTTGATTTAATCATTTTTAATTAATAATAATATCAGGAAATAAATCTCCCAGTAATAGGATCTCTACTACCTAATCTAAATTAAGGAATTTCTTAAGTATTAAATGATTGATGTTTTTTCTCTGAAGTTGGATTCCAATAGTCAAAAGCAGATGCCTTTTTTAGTCTATCTTAATTTGCCTAATACTCATACATCTTAAATCATACATCATGATTAGTAATGATATCATATTTCTCTGGTTTTGGATGATAAACCAATTATCTTTAAGGAGGTTTAGGTTCTTAAGCAATTAGTTAAGCAGTTTTATAATTTGGTTTGTCATCGCCCATCACTATTTAATTGGCCATCAGTGTTAGTTTATCTCTAATAGGTTTAGCTCTTGGTGGATTTTGATAGTCCTTATAATTCTTGTATTCAGAATTAAAGTGAGTATCCTTTTAATACGGTACATTTATATGATCAATATGTATGGTAGGTGGATGCAAATTAGCACACTAAATAATGATTATGATTTATATACATTGTCCCTTTTCACTATTTCTTTGTTTTATTTGTAATCTACTTCATAAACAGTTTCATTTGATTATTGCCATGGTTTCCATCCAATGTTATAGTGATGTTCTCTCTATTCCATAGCTAATGGAGGAGCATATTTCCCTACTCCAACATTCAGGTTATCAGAAATCCCCTTAAATACACCTTTATACCCTTCAGTCTAAGGTCCTGGATCACGTTAAATTTTACGAACACTCATATTATATTATATTAATCATAATATTTTCTTACATTTTCTAATTCTAAATCTAATTAATATGATATATATATATATGTATGTTAAAAAGGATAATATTCAAAACTTAACTAATTCATAATCGATTTTAAACATAAATATTTTTAGAATATCAATTTGTTATAAAATTAGATTACATTTATTATCCTAATTCTACCCTAACCTTATCCATTATTGAATCTATTATATCCTCATTGTTTTCTTCTTCTTATTAAAAGTATTTAATTTTTTCTTTGTGTTAAATGTCTTTTAATTTTTCCAATTATTTCTTTTCCTTTAATTTTTATAGCTATTTCTCTTTTTTATGTTTTTCATAAAGAAAATCACTAAAACTCTTTATATTATCTCAACAATTACAATAATTGAATAACTTTGATATGGTGAAAAGGCTTGTACAACTTTAGGATTCACTTTTAAAGGAACTCTGCGAAATTATTAATGATATGATCCCAATTGCTATGCTTTAGGCAATGATATAATATCCTTAACATTTGGTTCTATAATCATTCTTGCATGTATTCTTTTAGTAGAATTCATATTTGGATTTGTAGCTATGTGTAATGAAGGAAGAGAAGGTTATGCTTTTTCGTGCATATTAATAAAATATTTAATTAATTAAATAATTCATTTCACTTTATAAGAGTCTTTGTCTTTTTTCTTCTTTTCTTCATCTTTATCCTCTAAAGGAATCACACATTTAATTAATCTATTGAATCCATTAGAATTATCAGTCAAATATAAATTTGTTGGTTTAATTATAGAAAAACACATTCCAGTTATTTCTGGACTTCCTGGAATTAGAATATTTTCTAAAAGTTAACCTTAAGGATTTAAAACAGATATCAAACCCACATCATGTTCATTACCTACTGAAAATTCAAAACGTGCAACATAAAGAAAATCTGATTAAGATATTACAAGTGCTGTGGGCCCAAATCTACCTGAAAATTAATGGTAAACGCTTAATAATAATACAATATATCATACCTAAATGCATATATTCCAGAATTAGTAAGTACAAATCTAATAATACGATTCTCACATGTTTCACTAACAAATAAATTTTTTTCATCATGACTTAAAGCTAAACCACTTGGATGAGCTAAACATCTATATGCCAAGGCAGTAGGTTTAATTTCTGGACCATCCAAATCAACCATAAAAACTGAGCCAATTGGATTTTCAACACTTGTTTCACCAAAAGGACCTGAATCTGTAAAAAATATTGCATCTAATAAATAAAATCATATTTTGGATTACTTAAACTGATATATGATATAATAACTTAATTTGGACCTAAGAATGGCATTCCTTCATACTCAGTGACAAAATCCTTAGCTGCTTCTTAGATTTGATTAGTTTATTCTAGCTAATTTAATTGCTTATAGGTAATTGCTTAATGTGCCATATCAGCAATATAGATAACTGTATGATCTCTTTCTATTGTAATAGATGATGGTTATCCTCCCATTCTAGTGTCAATTTTAAGTTCATTATTCATTATTAAAATATCTCCATTCTCAGATACCATGTAGATGGATCCATTGACTTCATGTGGAGAAGAAAGAGGATTTGAAAAAGAACAAATTTTTTCTGCAGTTACTTACATAAGCAAAATTAATTAATAAATATTTACAAACTCAATATCAATTTTTATTCACAATCATGTATTGTATTAAAAAATATTAAATAAATTTCATATAATAATCCAATCACTTATTTATCTAGAGTAATTTAGGTTAGGATCTCTTATATAATAATAAATTCAATTCTTCAACATTCAGCTACAATTTTTCTTATGTTAAAATATTTTCAAATCCAGAATCTCTTCTTAATATTTCCAATATCAGGTAGACTAAATAAAAGAGTAATTATACTATTAACTAAATTATACCATAATTTCCTACTATTTCATAATGAGCTATGAACTCAAATTGATATTATTACATATTTATTATTCATTTTTAAACTTTGTTTTTTCTATATCACATTAAAAGAAAATGAAATTCGTTTGATAAAAATTTTAAGTATTTTTTATTTAAAACTAGAAGTTTGTTAATTAATCTAATTTATAATCCTACATCAAATGTTCAAGATCATCAAATGATCTTAATTTCAAAACAAAAATAAAATTATCTTCTTTGACAGTATTTGCTTTGATTAATGAAAGAATTTGTTCTTGTCCTTGCAAATAAGATTTAATTTGTAGCTAAAAATTGATTATTGATTTTTTAATCACCTTAAGAATTCTGATTTTATTGATTATTTGAAGAATATAGGTTGTTTAAGAATTATGATGAAACATTTTGTATTTAATTGGAGAAGTAGCTTTAGTTAGAAGGTTTAATTTGAGATGCAGATTTTTAATGAAATATTTTAATTATTGTTCTGGAGATCAAATTTGGTCAAATTTTTCTGTATAATAAAATAGAGAAGTTGAATATCAAATGAAATTCAAATACATATTCTATTAATACAATAATTGACTATTTTTTTTTCTTCTAATAGATGAAATCAATTTAAATTATTATGGGTGAATTGGTTAGATGAACATTAATTAAATTAGATGGATTTATGATGTTTTGTGTAAATGGTTTGATTCTTTTGGAGAGTCCTTAAGATTAAATTATTAATTTTATATTAAGTTTATATAAATAAATAATTAGATTAAATTATTTTTTTCCACATGTTCTAGAATATTCAACATATATATTTTTAAGAAAAGTTAAAAGAAAATTAATATTATTTATTTTTTCACACGTCACAAATTATGAAAACAATAATCCTCATCGTACTTCTACTTGGAGCATGGGCATAGGAAAAGACAAACAAAGTTGAATGCCCTGTCATTGGTATTGATTTAGGTACAACATATTCTTGTGTTGGAATTTATAAAAATGGAAATGTAGAAATCATTCCAAACGAATAAGGAAACAGAATTACACCTTCAGTTGTAGCATTTACTGATGAAGAACGTCTCATAGGAGAGGCAGCCAAAAATTAGGCAGCCATTAATCCTGCTAGAACACTCTATGATGTTAAAAGATTGATTGGAAGAAAGTAAGAATTTAATCTTATTATTTTATAGATATACAGATTCAACAGTTCAATATGATAAAAAGTTTATGCCATATGATATCGTTGATAAAGACACTAAACCATACATTAAAGTCACTAATATCAAAGGTCATCAATCTAAGATCTTTGCTCCTGAAGAAATTTCTGCTATGGTTTTGACTAAAATGAAGGAAATCTCTGAAACATATTTGGGAAAGAAAGTTATTAATGCAGTTGTCACAGTTCCAGCCTATTTCAATGATGCTTAAAGATAAGCTACTAAAGATGCAGGAACTATCTCAGGTTTGAATGTTGTGAGAATTCTCAATGAACCAACAGCAGCAGCCATAGCTTATGGTCTTGATAAGAAAGATGGAGAAAAGAATATTTTAGTCTTTGATTTAGGAGGTGGTACTTTTGATGTTTCTATCTTAACAATTGATAATGGTGTGTTTGAAGTCGTTGCTACTTCAGGAGATACTCATTTGGGAGGAGAAGATTTTGATTAAAGAATCATTGATCATTTCATCAAAGTCATTAGGAAGAAACACAATAAAGACATCAGTGCTGATAAAAGAGCTATTTAAAAATTAAAGAGAGAAGTTGAAAAATCTAAGAGAGCTCTCTCTGCTACTCATGAAACTAAGATTGAAATTGAAGATTTAGTTGATGGTTTGGATTTCAATGAAGTACTCACTAGAGCTAAATTTGAAGAATTGAACAACGATCTCTTCAAGAAAACAACTGGTCCCATGTAAACTGCTTTGGAAGACTCTAAATTCAAAAAGACTGAAATTCATGAAATCGTTTTGGTTGGAGGATCAAGCAGAATTCCAAAAATTAGATAAATTGTTAAAGATTTCTTTAATGGAAAGGAAGCCAATACTGGTATCAATCCAGATGAAGCTGTTTGTTATGGTGCTGCTATCTAAGGTGGTATTATTTGTGGTGAAGAATCAAATGAAACTAAAGGTTTAATCGTTATTGATGCAACTCCTTTGAGTTTGGGTATTGAAACTGTTGGAGGAGTTATGACTAAAATTATTCCAAAGGGATCTTATATTCCAACCAAAAAATCATAAGTTTTTACAACATATCAAGATCAATAATAAACTGTCACCATTTCAGTTTTTGAAGGAGAAAGACCACTTGTTAAAGATAATCACAAATTAGGAACTTTCGATTTAACAGGTATCCCACCTGCTCCAAGAGGAACTCCTTAAATTGAAGTTACCTTCGAAATTGATGCCAACGGTATCCTCCAAGTTGCTGCTTAAGATAAAGGAACAGGAAATAAGAATCAAATTGTTATCACAAACGATTCAGGAAGATTATCAAAAGAAGAAATAGATAAAAATGTTAAGAGAAGCTGAAGAATTTGCTGAACAAGATAAAGCTGCTAAGGAAAGAATTGATGCCAAGAACTCTTTGGAAAGTTATCTTTATTCAATGAAAAACCAAATTGAAGTATGATCTTAGATTTATTTTGTTAGGATCCAGAGAAATTGGCTAATAAATTGTCTGACGATGACAAAGATACTATTAAGGATGCATTAAAAGATAGCTAAGATTGGTTAGATAAAAATCAAAATGCTGAAAAAGAAGACTATGAAGAAGAACTTAAAGAATTGGAAAAGTATATATTTTAATATATTCTTTAGAATCTGTAATCCAATCATTAGTAGAGTTTACTAGTAATCAGGAAAATAATAATAAGCATCAGATGAAGATTATGATTCCGATTTATGATTTATGTATATTTCTGTGTGTTTTGAATTAATTATTCAGTTAAACTTAAG